>CALNHX010003479.1:0-148998 GCA_940337035.1 Agriotes lineatus | reverse complement strand
CAAAACGAGCAATACAGTCACGGTTAAGCAAATTCTTTGAGACTAACAACGTTATTCCGGAATTTCAGTTTGGCTTTAGAAACTCCCATCAATTCACCAGATTCCAAGACTCACGGAACTAGTAGAAGAAGGCTTCGAAAGGAAAATGCACACACTCATCGCATTCGTAGACATAGCACAAGCTTTTGACCGGACCTGGATTGATGGGCTTATCCACAAAATAATAATGACGAATATTCCGCCATATTTACTGCAGATATTAATCTCATTCTTATCCGACAGGACTTTTCAAGTAAGAATTAATTCCTTTATTTCTTCAATTCGTCAGATCAATGCAGGTGTTCCTCAAGGTTCAATCCTAGGGCCACACTATTTAATATATTCATGTCCGACATTCCTTCCCTACCCGGTTCAAGCCTAGCTATGTACGCCGACGACACAGCCATTATCGTACAAGATCATGATATTATTAATGCAGCCTATAATCTCCAAGAAAACCTAAACCAACTAAACTTATGGTTTAACAAATAGAGGATCACTTTAAACGCCAACAAATGTGAAGCAAAAATCTTTACGCTTCGCCGACCTTTAGATCCCCCAAACTTATTTCTCAACAACTCTAAGATACAATGGAACCCAAAGGACAGTACTGTAGCGATCATCTAGTCACCTGGTTTGTGTTGTTAAGGTGACGATCGCAAACAATTTTTATTTAGTTCATTATATTGGTTCATGAAGCAACACGCGTTTTATTTCAACCTCTATATATGAACACATTTATGTAAGAAATAACGCCCCAAAAGCCACAATCTTACAGTTGGTGACCCCATGACGCTGAAACGGCACTTCCAAGACTCCTTCTACCAGCCAGTCAACTGACCCCTACACTTCACAACTACAGGTTCGTGTTACAATTTGGTTCCACTTCGGTTCAAGCCCTTCTCGGTGGCCCAGGAACACATCGTTCTGGGGCATTGCTTGTTCGCGGGCTCTACACAGTTCGACACGACTGCTTCGCCCTCCGATCAAATGCTCCTACGAACTTTAACGTTTCCTACACTCGAAGAAGGAGCCCTACCAGGAACACATCGTTCTGGGGCATCGCTTGTTCGCGGGCTCTACACAGTTCGACACGACCGCTTCGCCCTTCGAGCAAATGCTCCTACGAACTTTAACGTTTCCTGCACTCGAAGAAGGAACCCTGCCATTACAAAGCTTCTTCCCGTTCCTCGACACCTGGACCTCAAGCTTCGCCCTTCGACCGTCCCATTGTGATGCTTTTTCGACCCATTGGACTTCACCTCATATGTCAATGTCAAAATCCAAAATTTCGCTTAGGGGTTGGCTAATGTAGTTTTGAAAAGATCGTTGAACCATGAATTCTGTAGGTAAAATCTTGGATAAATGGTATAGGGAACATGTCTGGGATTGTGACGCTGTTTAAAGGTCGATAATCACCGCACACTCTGTAGCTACCGTCCGCCTTCCTCACCAAATGAATGGCTGCTGCCCAAGGGCTTGTTGCTCTTTGTATAATGCCTGATTTTAACAACTCTTGCAGATGCTTTTCCAAAAATGACAATTGCTCAGGATTCAAATAAAACAGCCATAATAACACCGTTGGGTAGCTATAAATACCTACGAATGAACTTTGGATTACGGAACGCTCAGAGTAGCTGGTCGGCTCTCATGTCGGAAGTTTTTGAAGGGATAAGTTTTGTTTTTTGTTATTTAGACGACATCCTAGTTTTTAGCGCTAACAGATCGGAACATATTCAGCATATCAAAAAAGTATTCGCCAAATTAGTAAACTATGGTTTGTTACTTAACATAAATAAATGTGTTTTTGGTGCCCCTAACTTAAATTTCTTGGGATACACTGTGTGTAAAGAGGGAATCAAACCTCAGGAGTCAAAGGTGGATGCAATCAATTCATTTCCGCCCCCGACTACTCAACGTCAACTCCGAAATTTCATAGGAATGATCACTTATTACCATAAATTCATTCCCAATTGCTCAAGTCTAATCGCACCGTTAATTTCTCTAGTGATCGCTGGGAAAGCAACCGATAAACCGGTTCATTTAAACACTTCTCAGTTAGAAACGTTTAACTCAATCAAGTTAGCTCTGGCAAAGGCCACTTTATTAGTTCATCCTATACCAGACGCTGAAATCAGTTTATGGACTGATTCATCTTCCAATGCCATCGCAGGTGTTTTGCAACAATGGCAGGATCAGATGTGGAAACCACTCGCTTTTTGCTCGCGAAAATTAACCTCTGCAGAACAAAATATAGCGTATTCTCACGAGAACTGCTAGCTATATATTTCGCAGTTAAAAAATTTCGATATTATACTGATGGTAAACAATATACTATCTTTACTGATCACAAACCTCTCACTTTCGCAATTACTAAATCAACAGGTGACCACTCACCTCGAGAATTAAGAATGTTACAATACATTTCCCAATTCTGTTCAAACATACAACACGTCAAAGGTACAGATAACGTACCAGCAGACGCTCTAACCAGGGTTTCTGTCGTTGGTCTTCAAAATACGATCGATTTCGATGATTTAGCAACAGCTCAACAAGACGATCCTGATTTGGAAGCCTTATTGTCAAACCCAAATTTATCTTTTGCCAAAACAAATTCGTTAAAAGGAACTCCTATTTGGGTTGAAACTTCTACGGGCACACAAAGACCGTTTGTTCCACGATCTTTCCGCCGTCAAATATTCGACTCAATCCACTCGTTATCTCATCCCGGAGTTCGCGCATCTAGGAAATTAATAACTAAACGTTATATCTGGCCATCCATGCACAAGGATGTGAAAACGTGGGTGGATACATGTCCTTCCTGTCAAGCAGTTAAAGTAACCAAAACTTCGAAACCTCCACTCTATCCATTTGGTGAACCGGATTTCCGCTTCCAGCACGTACACATCGATCTAATTCACCTTCCCCAATCGCAACAATACAAATACATTTTAACTATGATTGACCGTTTTACTCGCTGGCCTGAAGCGATTCCGTTAAAATACGCAACTGCGGATGAAATTATTTTAGCAATAACACAAGTTTGGATTGCCCGTTTTGGCATACCAAAATTCCTAACTAATGATAATGCTCCCGTTTTCCTTTCGAAATCATGGTTAGATTTCATGTCCGTTTTAGGAATTAGAAACATCCGTTCAAGCACATACCATCCAATCAGCCAGGGAATCATTGAACGATTCAATCGTACCTTAAAAAATGCAATCACCGCAACAGGCCTTAATGCCTGGCCAGACAACATTCCATGGATTTTACTTTCTTTACGCTCCAGCATCAAAGAAAACCTGCAAGCATCCCCAGCAGAAATGTTATACGGTACAATTCTTCGATTACCAAATGATTTCTTCGATGAGAATCACTTCACTCAACCATCAGATACAATAATGTCGTCATTTGTAATCAATCTAAAACAATCAATTGGAAAGCATAAATATTTCTTCACAAAAAACTACCCCTCTACCAGTACTCACATTAATAAAGATCTGGAAACATGCACACACGTGTATCTCAGAAACAGCACGCATACTAGGGGCATCAAACCCAATTATCTAGGCCCTTTCAAAATTGCACACCGTTCTGAAAAATACATGTCGCTGGAAGGTATCAGCGGAACAGTCAGCTATGACAGACTGAAACCTGCCTACTTTCTAGATTAACATATGCTTGCATGCTTTCGTATATTTTATTTTTGTTTTATTTTATTTTTATTGTTACGTTAATATTATTTTTATACACGCTTCCTTTTTTTTCATTTCTTCCAGCTTACATCTGTGAAGTAGATGGAATTCGACGCCCAACAGAATATCTCCAGGGACGTGTGTAGTGTGTGTTATTGTTTATTGTTACCTTTATTTATTGTTATCATTTATTGTTATTAGTTTTTAAGGATAGTTGAAAAGATCCAGGAGGTTTTGTAGCTAAATATAATCCTGTTACTCTCCTACGGGATTATATTAGTTTTCCTACCTGGCCTCCCTTCCTCTTCTTTTGGGGGGGGAGTAATGTAGCGATCATCTAGTCACCTGGTTTGTGTTGTTAAGGTGACGATCGCAAACAATTTTTATTTAGTTCATTATATTGGTTCATGAAGCAACACGCGTTTTATTTCAACCTCTATATATGAACACATTTATGTAAGAAATAACGCCCCAAAAGCCACAATCTTACAGTACTGTGCGATATCTTGGTATATACTTAGATAGAAAGCTAAACTGGAATCTACACATTAATAAAAAGCTATCTGAATGATACGCAAGGCTGAGTATGCTATACCCCATAATCAACAAAAAATCTCCCCTTAAAATTAAATGTGGTATCTTAATCTATACGTCCTTGATAAGACCTTTATTTACCTACGGATGCAGCGTTTGGAGTGCTACTTCTAAGACCAACCTGAACAAGCTCCAAGTTATTCAAAATAAAGTACTGAGAATGATAACCAATGCAGAATGGTTCGTCAGAAACTCACAGTTGCACAGGGAGACCGGCATCTCAACGATTCAACAACACATCAAAAAAATATCAAGAAAACTTTACGACAACATAAACCAATGCGACGCGACGGTGCAAAATTCTATAACCTAAGTAAAAGAACAGTGCACACCAGACTGAAACGAAAATTACCAATAGATCTACTACATAGTGACAGTGAATAAATCTTTAAACAATAACAAAACAGTCTAGTTAACTCTTACGTGGTGAACCTCTAAACAATGATATAAGTTATGTCAAATGAACCTAGTGAGTAGTGCGCATAGTTCGAAAAAACTATGAATAAACTCTGCCGTGAATAGCAGTTTATTCTGTACTGGCATTATACAAATTAAAAAAAAGAAATGGGCTGAATGGCAAGGAATAGAAACAAATGGAAACGATTTACTACCACCCTATGTCTCAAACGGAAATAATGGGCTTACTACTAGTACTACTACTGTTTTGTCGTAGCTCACTGGCTCCACTTGTTTCAACGAAGTTTGACTTGGTAAGTTATTGAATCTGGTGTCCTTACTGATTGACTCATCGTTGCTGGTGCTGATCAACAAATTAATTACGCAACTCTTAATGTCCACTACCCTATCCTCGACATTTTTAGCTGTCCGAAAATGATAAAAGATATGGCGTTTCCATCGGGCCTTTTCGTTAATGCTACGCTTTGCTTAATATAGGTGTAATCATATCTGCACCCTGCTTGATAAAGTTTGTCACAATTTGTATGGCATAAAATAAACCTTTAAGCATTTTACGCACTTATCTGTGAATAAAATATTTATTAATTTATTGCGAAATTGGGGCTAATGCGATGCTTACCATTAGTGATATGACCAATACATGCGTTAAACATGAAATACTTCTACAAACGATTATTTTTCCCTATAAATTGTGTTGCAATCTAACACAGATTTTGTTGTCTTCATATTTCACATACATAATCAGTGACACGAACATTTCATACAGTTCTGTTGAGAATTGCTTTAGTCAATAATTTTATGCTCCAATAATATTCAGCGGAGTGCAAGTATATATGGTTTATTAATTCTTGTATTTAGTTGAATAAGCAACAAATTAAAATGATTTAAAGTTTGATATAGAACAATGGAAGTTCAACATAACCTGATAACACGTAATTGTATGAAAGGTAATTCAATTGGAAGGAAATATCGTTATTGCTCACTAAATGACTTAAAATGCTTATTTGTATGTTCTAATATATTTGGAATAGCAGCACCCTATGAAAAAATTACTTGCAAAGTTATTAGAACCTCTATTAGAATATACAGCATAATATTGTTATTTATTGTTACCGCTGGTGAAGTAATCAGTACAATTTATAAATTGTACGGATCTATTTTTCCTATTAATATTCCAACTACTATTTATGTATCTATGATATTGGAATCAATTTTCCTTCTCGCTTTGGTATGGACTAATGTACTTTCGATCGTCTTTCTAGATGAAAATTTAAGTGATCAATTAACAGCTGCTATTTCAGATTATCCAACAAAATTTAATGATTATGATAAACGAGACAAGAGCCTACTGGAATTGTGTAAATATAAAATGTTTTTTATTCTTTTTCTTTTCTACCTTTGCCTCTCAGTATGGAGAACATTTGCTGACTATAACTTGGAAAAATATTTTATCTCTTCTAAAATTACAATCGCGCAATGTGCAATCATAATATACAAAATATATTGCTTTAACTTGTATTTAAAAAGTTTATTCAAAACAGTGAATTTTGTTCTGTCTAACCATATACCACGTGAATTTAACATGGGAGAAGAAAATGAAGAACAACTTGGATTACAAATAAATAAAATTGCAAAACGTTATGACGAATTATGTAATTTTGCAAATATAGTAAACTGGACATTTTATGTTGTTGTTCGTAAGCTACATTGGATTGCGGCTAACCACTTCAATAAATACCACTGTTTTAATGATTCATAGACGCGTGTATTCAGTATTGCTATCTATAATATGGACATCGATACTGACGGTTAGCATCTACTGAGATTTAAGTTTTTAATATTATATTATATATGTACAGTGTGGTTCATTAAGTGTGCAACAAATGGGACATTTTTTTATTAGTTGTACAATCGAAATTTAAATACCGCCAAAAGTTAGTGCATGTTCGATAACCATATCAGATGCCCTTAGAATGGCTTCAAGTCAAACAATATACAGGGCAGGACAAAAAATATAAAATTCGTTCAAGAATAAAGTTACCTTATTTAAAAAAATATAGCAAAATTTTATTGAGAAAAGTTCTTTAGAATAAAAATTTATGCTCAAATACAAACCCACGGCCTCCTATTCGAATTTTGATTGTTTTTTGGAAAATTTTGTATTACCGACGTATGATACATATTTTTATAATTCTAATTTTATATGTATTTAAAGTAGCCACAACCACATCACTTTTAAATAACTTTTAGCCACTTGAAGCATATTTGTGAAATTTACTTGGATTTATACTTTTTTAGGTAAGCGTCCACTTCATGTTTGTAGCAACGATATTTAACAGAACTTTAGAATTTCGCAAATATTCTTTTTAACAAGGCAAATGCTTTACTAATAATAATTTACATATGAAAAAACTCTTAATAAAATCAGAATAATAAAAATATGTATCATACGGGGACAATACAAAATTTTACAAAAAAGAATCAAAATTCGAATAGGAGGCCGTGACTTTGTATTTGAGCATAACTTTTGATTCTAAACAACTTTTCTCAATAAAATTGTGCGATATTTTTTTAAGTAAGGTAACTTTATTCTTGAACGAATTTCATATTTTTGTCCTGCCCTGTATATTGTTTGACTTGAAGCCATTCTAAGGGCATCTGATATAGTTATCGCACATACACTAACTTGTGGCCGTATTTAAATTTCGATTGTACAATTAATAAAAAAAATTCCCATTTGTTGCGCACTTAATGGACCACACTGTATAGTTACCTTTCTTAACTCAATAATTTGCAGTTATTTGCATTTTAGGCAACTGCAGGTGCCATGCTTGTATCTTGTAGTGCGGTTTCGAAAGAAGCACGATACGCAAAAACCGCAGCGTATACAATTTACTTGAGTTTACCAATACGCCCTGCTACACAACATAGCCACAAATTACGAGAAGAAACACGCCTTCTAGTAAAATTGGTTTCAAACCGCAATGTCCATTTTTTTGCTGCGGAATGGTTTAGTTTAAATAATGCTACAATTTTAACGATATTTAAATCAATTACGCTCTTTTCTATAACGCTTAGCTTTCTGTACTAATTAATTATTATCTACTGGATTTTTTAGACTTTCAGATATATTTACTGTTATGCTATATACGTTCATATAAATGTGTACCACTAAAACAAGTAATTTTAAATAAAACATATAATTCTATAATCGTCACCGCCAGAGCAGAAAGGTTAAAGATTATAAGAATGAATGGATATACTTAACCCTGTTTGCTAATAAAAACAGCGTCTACTTTGTTGCTACATAGACTACGTATTCATTAGCCAACATTCTCCGAATATATGTATTTTTATGTGTATCCACTGTTTACTGACATGAAGAGGAAACAATTCTTCTTTTTCTTAATATTTCTTCGTAAGATAATTTATCAGGAATAAATCAGTTACCGCTATTTATTTTAGGTTGAAGAACATTTGCAGCAATAAAAATATGAAATAGTTTTGTTCTTACAACATTATAATGTAGCCTTTCTTCCAGGCCTATAACAATGAAATTTCTGTTTAGAATCTGCTATATTAAATTGGTTCTTCTTATTATTATTTACAAGTACAAGAAAGAGTAAGCTCTCCTCTACTGTAAGAATTATTAAAAATTTGAAGGCATCTGTGACACGTAATGCGTGGCTTCAAAGTGTCACGATTAGCTAGTGGGAAGGGGTTCTGCTGGTAATTTAGAACATTTTTCTGAAAACACGTATTGTATTTTGCTTCACGAGAAATAAAAGAATATAAAATTTAAATACAAATTGAACACATTGTTTAGGAACCAAAACATAATTTTAACTTTTAAAACTAAATGTGCATACATTTCGTAAGCAAACTGTTGCATGCGGAAATTACAACAAAAGCTGTCAGCGTTTATTATGAGCACTGGTCTAATGACCGATCGACAAACTGCAATTTTGCAAACTTGCTATCTATTTGTTATGAAATTGAATAAGCAACTGCATATGCGAGCTGAACTGGGGCAAAATAACATGAACCTTGTAATTTACGTCATAGTTAATGTATATAAATAGAAAATATTCTAGTCAATAAACAATACAGTTTTAACATCTGTTCTGTATTCACCACATCTCTACCCAACAGATCAAAGTCTTATTAAATTCATCTCGTGTGAGACTGCACGAGACCGTTGGTTCACAACCCTTTTTAATTCCTGCACCCCTAAGATGTATCCTGCAATTGTCCAAATTAAAATCATACAGTCCACTATAACCTCCACCCTGAACATTTGGTCCTTCGATCCATTAAAACGTTCCTGCCCCTAGCATCTGATATTTCGAGTCTTTCAACGTTCCTGCCCCTAGCATTTGGTCCAGTAATCCCTTAAACGTACCAACCCCCTTCAAACAAGACCGTTACGATGGCGCAGCGACGGGAGATTTTCAAAGCCCATTCGCAGGCAGATTATCAACGTGAAGAAGGATGGCCCATCAAGAAAAAATGCAGTATATATCACCGCTCGCAAATCCACCCTAAAACAACTTTGGAAAGAATTTGAGGCCAACCATTCAGACCTGGCAAAAGAAGTCGAGGAAGAACACCCTTATTTTAAAAACAATTGTTTTCAGCAAACCAAAAACGTTTACAATGAAGGGGTAGCCCTGCTCGACACGTGCGAAGAAAATCTCTCCACACTAGGAGAAATTTCACAGCAGCCAGTAGCGCCAAAAGAAGACACGACCACAGTTGCTGACAAGGAGGGACAGTTTCGAATAAGAAGGCTACAGATCAAGGTGAATTCACTCCAGAGCGACATTCAGGAAGTCTGGAATAGGTTGAATGAGGAATGCAGTAAAAGGTATTGTGAATACAACATTAAGAATTTTAAGGATGATTGGGATGACATCAGAGCTCTAAACGAAGAGATATTATCCTACGGTAGCTACTACGACAAGGAGTTCCGTGAGACCAAGAAGATGGTCAACGAAATAATTGTGGTCCTGTACCAACACATCCAGGATCAAGAGGTTCAAAGTGTCAAGGAAAACAGCCATGCAAATATAGTGTTGCCTACTCTCAAAATTCCAGTTTTTGAAGGGACCTACGAAGCATGGCCCAGCTTTCATGATATTTTCGAAGAATTGTTCATGAAAATTCAAGAATAAGTAAGGCGGAAAAAATGCATTACTTGAAGTCACAGCTACGAGGGGAAGCCAGCAAGTTAGTGCAACACATGGATGCAACTGAAACCAATTACGAGTCTGCATGGTTCATTATAAGGAACAGATACGACAACACCAGGCTGCTACTTGCGAAGTATTTGAATGACATAGTCAACCAGGCAACCCTGTCGAACGAATCTGCAGAGGGGATCAAGAAACTCCATGATACGACTGCAGAATGCCTAAGAGCAATTGAGAACTTACGAATTGAAACGGCCACATGGGGGCCTATCATGTGTCATACAGTGACACGGAAGTTGGACAAGGAAACTAACAGACTGTATGAGCAGTCACTAACGGCACCAAAAGAGGTGCAAAAGTTCGAGCACCTATTGAATTTTTTGGAAACAAGATTTCAGTCGCTGGAAGCTGTGCAACGACGGAACAAACTCGAACCCAGAAAGAATGGAATTGGGAAACTATGGGAAAGTCACCATAATCGGTGGACAGTAAAGACGTACCACACTGCTGACGTATCGTGCTTCCACTGCGGAGGATCACACAGCATCAAATCCTGCCCAAAATTCAACAACCTAAAAGTATCCGAACGTTGGGACTTTATAAAAAACGAAAAACTTTGTTCTAACTGCCTCAAGCCTACAGGTAAATATAACCCCAGACACTTTTGCCCAGGGATGTGCAAGGTATGTAACAAAAAGTATCATTGGCTTCTGCACGAAGATTTTTGTAAGCAGCAGGAGCTTCCCAAGACCACGGCGGCGACTTCCAGTGCGACAGCAACCAATGAGAAAGAAAACATTGTTGCAAGCCTAGTAGGAAAACAGCATCGCAACGTTTTGCTTGCAACTGCCCTAATTAGAGTCAAGACATCGTCGGGGAGTTTAGAGTACCTCAGAGCCCTAGTAGACTCCGGACCCCAGGCATCATTTATTACAAGATATGCAGCTGAAACGCTTGATCTACCACAAGAAAAGGTAAGGGTGCAAATTTTTGGTTTAGGCAAGACAGAAGCAGGTACAGCCCGAGGACGAATAACATAGCATGGTCGCATGTGCTGCAGAAGATGAACAACTCACAAAATTTTGGGAAATTGAAGAAGTAGTACCAGAAAAGGTGATGTGCAATGAAGACAAAGAATGCGAATAATTATACAGTTGCAACCACCAAAGAAATGCTGATGGTACATATACTGTAAAAATTCCGATCAGGGAACCAATAGAAAAGCTTGGGTATTCAAGAAAAAAGGCAATCGCACTGTTCCTTCAACTAGAGAAACGGTTAGGAGAAAATAAAGTTCTAGGTAAAGAATACAAAACATTCATGAAGGAATACTTAGAAGTGGGACATATGAAACGAGTTCAACCAGGAGCCAATATACGACAATCTTACTTCATCCCTCATCAAGCGGTAGTGAAGGAAGACAGCACAACCACCAAGTTAAGGGTAGTCTTTGATGCTAGTGCGAAGACCACTACTGGACTCAGCATAAATCAGCTAATGACTGCTAGACCAAGATTGCAACAAGACTTGAAGCAAATTCTCCTAAGTTGGAGGAAACACAAGTTTGTATTTTCAGCAGATATCGAAAAGATGTATCGTCAGACCAAGATAGCCGAAGGAGATCAGGACCTCCAAAGGATAGTATGGAGGTTTTCTCCAGACAAACCTATTCAAGAGTTTAAACTTACCACTGTAACTTATGGAGCAACAGCAGCACCATACCTGGCAATCCGTACCCTGTTGCAGCTAGCTGAAGATGAAAGACAAACATACCCAATGGCTGCAGAAGTAGCAACCAAGGATTTCTACGTGGATGATTTAATGTCGGGAACCGACTCCATAGAAGAAGCAACGCATCTCCAAGTAAGTCTAATCAATATGTTAAAAAATGGAGGGTTTACCTTTAGAAAATGGGCAAGCAACAGCGCAGCGCTTGTTGAAGAATTGCCAGATAACTTACAGGACAAGAACTTACTAGAGATCGATGAAGGGGAAACAAGGAAAACCTTGGGAGTACACTGGAGTCCGAAGGCAGATGAATTTAAGTTTTGGGTCAGTCTTCGAGCTGATACAAATCCTACAAAGAAGATAATCTTATCAGAAATATCCCGCTTGTCTGACCCATTAGGATGGTTAGCTCCAATTGTAATAAAGGCCAAATTACTAATTCAACAGCTTTTGGTTACAACACCAATCATGGGATCAGCCAGTGGCCACAGAAATAATTAACGTGTGGAAGCAATTTCAAGAAGAATTGCCATTGGTTGAAGACATATCCATTCCAACATGGTTAGGGTACCACAGTGGTATCCGGAAAATGGAGCTGCATGCTTTCTGTGATGCGTCGGAAAAAGCTTACGGGGCTGTAATTTACAGCAGGGTAATATCTCAAGATGGACGCATTCAAGTAACTCTATTGACAGCCAAGTCAAAGGTTGCACCTATAAAGATGAAGAAAACGTTGCCAAGACTGGAATTATGTGCAGCAACGTTAGCAGCAAAAATGTTGAAGGAAGCTATTAGTGTTCTGGACATCCCCAGCATCTCCATCTTTGCGTGGTCAGATTCCATGATAAAATTATCCTGGATAAGAGCAGGCCCGGAGAAATGGAAACCTTTTGTTGCAAATAGGGTAACAGAGATATTGGAAGTAACCCGCAGTGGAAATTGGCATCATGTGCTTTCAGAGGACAATCCAGCAGATGCCGTATCCCGAGGACTCGCTCCTGCCAAATTACAGCATCATATATTGTGGTGGAACGGCCCGCAATGGTTACAAGCTAATTCTTTGCCACTTACGGAAACAAACACTCCCATGACAGTTACAAAAGAAGCAAAAAGTCACCAAGTCCATGCGTTTATCCCCGCAAAAGAAGAATTGGACATATTATCCAAATACTCGTCATTGCAGAAGTTACTGCGAGTCACTGCATACTGTAACAGGTTTTTTCAAATATGTAGAAGACAAATGTCTCCAACCGAATACCATATGGTAGCAGAACTCAACAAGTGTCTCATTCAAATCATCCGTATAGTGCAAGCAAACAGCTGGTCGACAGAGATTCAAGCCTTGAAGAAAAACATCTCAGTTGACACAAAAAGTTCCTTGGTACCATTACGACCATTCGTCGATGATGAAGGAATTCTTAGAGTGGAAGGACGACTTCAAAATTCGATGTTGCCGTATAATGAAAAACATCCTATTCACATTTCCCATAACAGTCATCTAGCCCAACTCATAGTGAGAGACGTCCATCGAAAGCTGCTACATGGCGGAAGTCAAGCTACAGCGGCAGACATCCGTAGAAAATTTTGGATTGTCAATGTGAAGAAAATAATACGCTGGGAAATTCACAACTGCATGAAATGTTTTGCATTCAGAAGACAACCGTTGCAGCAACTCATGGGCAATTTACCTGAGCCCAGAGTAACGCCGTCCCTACCATTTTCTCACACTGGTCTGGATTATGCAGGGCCGATACAAATCAGAACCGCAAAAGGAAGAGGGCATAAGCCATACAAAGGATATATTGTGATATTTGTATGTTTGGCAACCAAGGCAGTACACTTGGAGGCTGTCAGTGATCTAACAACAAAAGCATTTCTGGCAGCCTTCAGAAGATTTACATCCTGAAGAGGAACATGCCTTCATCTCTATAGTGATAACGAAACCACATTTGTAGGAGCAAATAGAGTTTTCTTCAAGAAAACTATAAGGGACTCTAGCGTTCAAGAAAAACTTGTTCAAGAAGGAATCCAATGGCACTTTATTCCACCGGCAGCTCCCCACTTCGGAGGAATTTAGGAAGCAGCTGTAAGGTCAACAAAGTATCACATGAAGAGGATTGTGAGAGACAGTACCCTCACGTTTGAAGAACTATCAACCCTCCTGTACCAAATAAAGGCATGTCTCAATTCAAGACCACTTTGTCCATTAACCACAGATCCTAGCAATGTAGTAGCGTTGACTCCTGGACACTTTCTATTTGGAATGGAACTAATACCACCAAACGAACCACCATTAGAAGTACATTCAGAAACATTGACAAGATGGAAATTACTTCAAAAGTTGAAAAACGACTTTTGGAAAATATGGTCTAAGGAATACCTATCTGGGTTACAACGCAGAACAAAATGGACTTCGAAGGAAGAAAATTTGCAAGTAGGGGATCTAGTGTTACAAAAGGATGAAAATAGTCCTCCCAGTCGATGGCCTTTAGCAAGAGTGACAGAAGTGCATCCAGGTACAGATGGTATTGTCAGAGTTGCAACCTTTAAGACAAAGGGAGATGCAATTCTCAAGCTTCCTATCACCAAACTCGTTCCGTTACCAAGACAGGAAGCAGAAGAAAAAAAAAAGGAAAGCAGGGGTAGTGGAGTGTCAACAGTCACAAGAACAATAACACTCTTACTGCCGTTGTGCACCATAATTTCAGCAACCTCGGGGTCGTACATAGTAAAGTATCCATCACCTGCTGGCCTATTTATTAAAGAACTTGGCCACGCAAAACTCTCGAGGGGAGACTTCAGGATCGAAGTAGCAGTTAACATCTCTAGCATCCAAGTAGATGAAGAAGATATAAACAAGACAATCCAACAAATGAATACCTTATGCAGCAAGGCACTTGTTTTATCGGCAGAATCCCATTGCAAGGAATTAAATCATTACCTGAGAGAGCAGCAACGGCAGATCATCTGGAATATGAAAAGCATGTATAGTCAAGATGTCAGGACCAAGCGAGGAGTACTAGGGCAGCTACTAACCTCAGTGTTTGGTGTTAACGATGAAGTTTACCATGGCATCGAATCATTGGAGAAAAAACAACTAGAATTGATGCATACATCTAATCAGCAGACAAGAATAATGTTGTCAACTGCAGCAACTCTAAATGAGACTGACACCAGAATATCCCAGAAGTTGGATAATTTTCAAAGAAAGCTCAACGAAGGGTTGCTAGCAATCAATGAGATGGAATCTTGGTACAAAAAGACAGACGACAACAAATTAAACATAACTGTGTTAAAATCATATCAGATGGCTACCAATTACTTACAAGAGATGGGTGAGAATTACAAACAACTTCTAAATGTAAAATTCAAAAAGGCAGACATCCTGCAATTTATTCCATCATCACAATTTTACAGAATAGAGTAAAATGCAATGGACAATCTTCCATCAACCCTGGGAGATACTTACCACACCAATGCACAAGATGGAAGTTAGCATCAATAATGAAACCATCGAGATTTTCAGTTATTTTCACATAACTGAGAAGCGGGAATACAACTTAATCAAACCAACTCCAATTCCAGTGAAGAAGGGGAATGGAACCTACGCATCGCTGAACTCACCAATGTAATTCTTAGCTATCAACTACAACGAACAAACCTATTTTGAAATCTAAGAAGACAAGTTGAAGGAGATCCAGCCAATAGGGAAACATCTTTACTTATGCAGGCCATCCGCAGTCCGCAGTATTGAAGACAATCCGAACTGCATCATTGATGAGATCTTCCAGCGATTGATCAAATGTTTGGTCCATCAGTTTACAGTTAAGACACTGGTATGGAAGAAAATGTACGCAGCGAATACATGGTTGTTTATTCCCAATCAACCCACAACAGCAGCAGTACAATGCAGCGGAAATCGAGAAGATGTGAAGATTCAAGATGTTGGCATAATCCAAATATCCCCAAATTGAACTATATACACCAAACGGACTACTTTGCATACGCAGCTATTCACTAGTATTCCTGTCGTAGCTGGGTTCAACAAACCAATGCAAGTAATTATTGACACTACTTTGCAGAATACGAGCACCCACCCTCAACTGCAAATGGAGGAACCTGTGTTGCTACCGTCCGATCATTTTCAACGTTTACAAGAAGAAGAAGACGAGTTGCAGCTACATCAGAAATATCCATTGTGGCACCATCAACATACCATTATGGTGAACACTGGTACTACAATCGGTATCTTGGTATCAGTTTGTATCATCTGAACATTATGGAAGTACTGGAGAAAGAACAGGAAACCGCAGCCACGCCCAAATGCAGATCCGTCAGAGAGCTTCAGGTTACAACCACTGCCACCTGACGAAGAAGATGGAGAGACAGCCTCAGCCACACCATCCCGGCTCTTTGTCGCTCGGCAGAATGTTTAGGAACCAAAACATAATTTTAACTTTTAAAACTAAATGTGCATACATTTCGTAAGCAAACTGTTGCATGCGGAAATTACAACAAAAGCTGTCAGCGTTTATTATGAGCACTGGTCTAATGACCGGTCGACAAACTGCAATTTTGCAAACTTGCTATCTATTTGTTATGAAACTAAATACGCAAGTGCATATGCGAGCTGAACTGGGGCAAAATAACATGAAGCTTGTAATTTACGTCATAGTTAATGTATATAAATAGCAAATATTCTAGTCAATAAACAATACAGTTTTAACGTCTGTTCTATATTCACCAAACCTCTACCCAACGGATCAAAGACTTATTAAATTCATCTCGTGTGAGACTGCACGAGACCGTTGGTTCACAAACCTTTTTAATTCCTGCACCCCTAAGACGTATCCTGCAATTGTCCAAATTAAAATCATACAGTCCACTATAACCTCCACCCTGAACAACATCAAAATAAATACAGTTATCAGCAAGCACAGCTGCACAAGTTGACACTGACAGTTTTGCATATTTATTGACAAGCCGTCCATTGGTTGTAGATAGCAATCTACGTACCACAGACGGAAATGTCCTTAAAACTTGTATGTTAAGCGATCGATTATTAAGATACTTTATATTTATACTCAAAATGGGCTTTAATACACATATGCATTATTAAAACAGCAGCGTAACTTTCCTTAGCCTAATGCAGTAGTTCAAAAACTAGCGAAAAGAAATGAGAAGCAAAGCAGGCTGAACTTTGGGTTCGCCAAAAATGTCGAGTCCAACCAAGCCAGCGCTGTTGGCAAAGATTCTGGAAAATTTCAGGCACGGAGACTGGTTTGGCTTGCGGACTCGGTAAAGTGGGAAGATAGAGTTGAAATAAAACAACGGCGAGCGGAACCAGTAAGGTACTTGCGATTTCGATGAAAAAACGGAAATGAAGTTCACCGAAACATCAACCGGACGTGAACAAAATTTCCAAAACGGAAAGCTAAAATTCCGAGCGTTCGCGTTAGGTACAGCTAAAACGCTTAACTAGGTTTGACATGAGAAACTTTTGAAGAAACTTTTAGAGCACTACCGCAAATGGATCTAAATTTCTTAATGTGGCTGCAGATGGATTTATTTGTGAACAAAAATCCAAGTACAATTTACAGCTTTGCTGGCGATCTTTATTGATCTTTTGCTTTTCACTAAATATAACATGTTATCGGCATGTATCTACCTTTGATAACAATACACCAATACAATTAACAACGATTTTGACAGAAAGATTGTCAAATTCAATGCCAAAAATGTTCAAGCGGCTATCCTTGTTAAGGTATATTAAATATTCACTCGCATATTACCGCGCCTGTAGCCTTTCAGTTTGAGAAAGCATCCCGTGTCACAAGAGCCGACGATTAAGGATGATGTCGGCCAAACGGCAGACTGTGTTCCACCAGTAGCAGTTACGTGCGTAGATGCTGTAACTACCGGCCAATTTGCTTCTTTAGCATTTCGGCTTAATCGAATATTACAAAATTAATTAGGCACATATTCTAAGTGATTTAACGTACCGCACCGTTGAGACAATCTGGGGCATTTCTTCTGCCACTTTTATTAGATTTGTAGCAACCGTCTACCTTCTTCTGAAGAGACACGCCCATCAGTACTCCATGTTGCTCATACGGCCATTAATCGTGACTACACCTGATGTCTTGCACTCTCATCAACAAATTGTGGATCAGCCGAATGGGGTCAATTAAAGTTATAAGTTGTGGATTGCACCATAATGCGCAGTATACGCTCATTCTTCGTCGGCAGCGTGACGTAATCCACCGAGAGTAATTTCTCAGAAATTCATGTAACTTGAATTAGCTTTGACCGAACTGAATAATGTTCATTATATGTTGAATTCTGTGGCATTTATGTACTTTTGAGAAGTTGCACTTTGATTTTGAAGCTAAATTCAGACTTTGTTACTTCATGTTAAATTATCAATATCACGAACAAACAGGTAAGTCCAATCCTCGGCGAACCATTTTTTTCCGGTCATCTCCAGGCTTAGATCAGCAGGTGACGTCTAATAATTTTTCTCATGCATTCCTTGGTACCATATGCACCGAGCAAGTAATAATTATTTACCTAACAAGCTCGGGAAGGTAATTTTCCCGAATGAGCACTTTGTTTGCAGCACGACCGAAGGGAGTTCTGCATGTAGTGCGAATTCGAGAAAATTCTTCCCGAAAAAGTTAGGTACAATGTTTCTTGTAACGAATAACTGACATGGGGTTTAGAGATCAATTTTGACAAAACTGAATATCTCGTTATTGGAGGTCATGCTTCCGATTTACAGCTTAAAAACCAAACCATTAAAACCACGAACCAATATAAATATCTTGGTGTACAGATAGGTAACGACGTAAGCAATAAAACTGAAATCTCCAGTAGAATTGGTCAAGGTCGAACCGCTATGAGAAAAATTAACCCTCTATTATGGAGTAAGAACATAACAAACGGAACTAAAATTAAAATATACAAGACAATAATAGAAAGTATAACCCTATATGGGGCCGAACTATGGGTTATTAACCAGAGGGATGAAAATAGAATAAAAGCTCTAGAAATGGACTACTGGCGGAGGTGCTGCGGCCTTACTCGACTTGACCGAATACGCAATGTAGACATTAAAGAAAGAATGGGCATATCCACTACAATAATCGACACAGTCCTGGCGAAGAGGTTAAAATGGTATGGCCATTTAAGACGGATGACAGATGACCGATTACCAAAACAAGTGTGGGAGTGGCAACCACGTGTGAGACGGAAAAGAGGCCGGCCTAGGAAAAGCTGGAAAGCTGGAGTTCAGGAAGCTATGGAAAACAGAGGACTCCAAGAACACGACTGGCGCGACAGAAAGAAATGGAGATTAGGATGCGAGAAACGGTTGAAAACTGTATAAAACTCGCAATATATATATATATATATAAAAAAATAATTATTTAGTGTTTTACTACTTTACTGAGTTGACAGCACAAATCGCTAAACTTTTATACGTACCCTTCGCACCTGTTAGCTTTTGTCGACGTTTACAGCGCCTCTGGTGTTTGGAAGCGCAATTAAACCAACGAGCGGCAATTATAAAAATTTACAAAAAACGCACAATTGCCCTAGTTTTTGTTGCAACGTAAAATGAGCCGCAGTGCGGGAACATTAACTTTCGGCTCATCAAGAATGACCTGGAAATATAAATTTTGGAGTTATGAGTAAAAAAAAATTAAGCACCCTCTCATCTTCACTGATCGATCGGGCTCTGCTTTCACCTACTTGTATCGTCTTAAATAGGTTTCAGAGTGGAGCACATTTTCCAAAAGTGCCAACGTTCCTGATTCTAATCTTACTATATTCGATTAATTTATTTATCTTGCCTGTTCAGTCAGTCTGAATCTGCTTGGCTTTCCTTGTCTGATTATTCATATTAGGCTATTGTACGTCATACTGCTTATATGCTCGTTGCATTGTATTCTTCTGTACCTTGACCGTCTAACTGTATCTTTTAGTTTATATATTTCGTCTATTAAAGTGTTCCGGAGGATATGGCTAAGAGAAAGTCACAAAAGAGATATTAAATCACTGTTTTGCGATACCTGAGGAAGGCTGACGAAGCAAGAAAAATTAAGGTTGTCAGAATTCCGCCTTGAGAAAAATCCAAGCTGAGTGCAATAGAAGCAACTCTGTGGCGTTGAACAGAGACTCGCCAACAACAGGCAGATACCACACAGGTATCGTGGCAACTTTCCACACATAACTGCAATGGAGGAACTAGGTCGCTACGTGGATTCGTTTTTAATGCACAATAACTTCAACACAGTTTTTAAAAACTTTAACAAAACGGAAATTCGGGGCTCCAAATTGCGGTAGTACTTGAAGAGTACTTCACTCGACGCTGTTATAAGGTTATGTCTTTGGGCCAAAACTGAACGCTAACCTATCTTATTTATCCGTATTGAGAAATATAATAGTGTATGCTGTAATTGAACTGTAAACAGATAACAACGCCGGATAATCAAAGACATAAAATCCTGCAGCTGAAAGATGGGGGCTTAGACCGCGTAGTATTTGTATATGAACACCCAGCATTTTCTGGCTTAATGCGCCTTGCACCTCGTGAAGTCGAGCAAAAACCCGAGCGATGAACATGCTCTTTGGTGGCTAGTGTTGTTTGAGTATCTTGAGAATTAGGATACTTAGGCAGATTTGGCCGTTTCGCTGTTTGTGCATCCATATTCACTAACGTTTTGCAAGACCTTGCAGCTTGCATGCTCAGAGTGAAAGTCGCACTAAGAACCGAAGGTACAGGTAAAGATTCAGGGCTATTTCAATTCCCCCAACTTCAGCCAAGAACAGGAATTATAGGATGGGTGAGAGAAAGGAGGGGTGGAGAATGGAAGAGAGGCCAGTAAAGGTGGAGAAGTACTGCCCCGGAATTCGCCTCAGAGAAGGTACTCTGTTGACTCAGGAAAACCACCTAAAAACCTGAATCAGAGCAGACGTCCAGGGGAATCGAACCCTCGACCTCCCGAATGCTGAGCAGATGTGGTAACCACTACTCTACAGAGCTCAGGGGTCAGAACCGAAGGTCGGTGTGGATCTTTTTATAGTCCTCTATGCCAGGCCCGCAGAGCGGCATAACGCTGGTTGGTCATCCGAGTGCAACGTAATTCGTGGGGCGTGGCCGTATGACGCACAGTGGTTGTAATGCTTTAGATCGTGTACAGGGGTCCACGTTTTACTAAGCTTAAAGCCATCTTCCCTGTTGATATTATTTAGATGTTTTTCTATTTCTATGGCTTCACGTATCACTCGCGGGAAGTAATGAGGTATACTGGCAAGTACTCTGGCATGTTCAAACTCTAGAGTGTACCCATTTTTAAATGTATGCTCAGCTACGGCTGATTTTGTGAGGAGTTTGTGTTTGCAATATCCTTTATGTTCTTGGAGTCTTAGATCAACGGAACGACCAGTCTGTCCAATGTAACTCGAGCCGCAAGAACAAGGAATGCGATATACGCCAGCGGGTTTTAAACTTGGAATCTTGTCTTTTACCGATCTGAAGTCGTTACCCAAAGTTTCCTTGCTCGTGAACACAGTTTTGATGTTGCATCGTTGCAGGACACGTCCTATCTTATCAGTCGAGACTTTAACGTAAGGTAGAAATGCCAAGCCTCTCAGAGCTGGAGATTCTTCTTTAGCCTTTTTTGTCATAGTCTTGTTTAGTGTTTAACTCTTTACATAGGAACGGATACACAACTACCGCCATACGAAAAGCACTACGATTAACACCAACGGCTGGACCAGGAAACGTCCTCTTATCGAGAACCTGGTTCAAGCCAAGAACATTCACGTCCTCTCCGTCACAGAGACCCATTTGAAGCCCACACAATCCCGAACTCTTCCCAGATTTCAAATCTTTCACAAAGATGGCCCCAGAGGAAGAGCAGGCGTCGGTCTTGCCATCGATGATCGTCTTCCATCTTCTTCTCTAGATCCTCTAGAGGAATTTTCAGATCTTCATTGTTGCGCGGCGATTCTTCACACGCCGTTAAGCCCTATCCACGTCTTCAGTTTGTACGCCCCCCTGATGTTCCCCTTCCAGAAAACCTTCTGGAATTCGTAGCAGCCCACCGTAGATTTATTATCATGGGAGATTTCAACGCCAGAAACACTGCTTTCGGCGACATCGCCACGAATATCAAAGGGGCCGAACTTGCCAATTGTCTTCTTCTTCTAGCCCTTTGACTGCTCAACTGGGTTTAGAACAAACTATCCCCTGGTGCGCATAAATTCACCGCATGCGAGAATATACGTCTTGAGCACCGAAAATGGCGCGCGAGTTATCTCGCCACCACTTTTCTTGGCACGTACTGCTCAAGACGAGTATACTCACAGATGGGTTTTTGATGAAAAGAAAAGAATCTACATTACAATCTGAATTTTTTATTAATAAGTAGTATCAAAGAACATTACCTTAAACAAATAGTAAACTTCTTAAACTAAGGTTATAAACAAAAATAAACTTCTTAAAATAAAAAAGAAAACTGGTGCAATGCGATTTTGGAAAAATAAATAATTACTGTGAAAGTATCTTCTTTGTATGGAAAATCTTGAAACAAGGCTGTACACAAAGTGGCGTATAGCATTCTTTACACGTATACCTTGTCTCTTTCCTTTTCTTCTGCTGCGAACATACGAAGCATCTTTTTGTGGGATTGGTACGGTGTGTAGTTGTTGGTATAGTTTCTGGAAAATGCCGTCCTGTCAACCTTAACGGATTTTGATCCAGTTGTCGCCTTCCTAAAAAAACAGAGAATTTAACGGTCACCCCATGTATATAACTGCAGCTGTATTAGTTATTACCTCCGCCAGAATTTCTCTTGGTAACGGTGGGGTCATAATATTTTCTCTCGTCAGATCCAACTGAAAATCGGCAATCTTAATTTTTTTCTTGGTTGCAGTTTTGTATAAAGCACAGGAATTCAAAATGCATAGATCTAAAATGTGGAAGAATACCTTCCTATACCATTTTCTCGTTTTTCTTACAGTTTCAATAGAACTTAAGAGCATGTCCGTCTTATCAACTGCACCCATGTGCTTATTATAGTCCACGACACAAGTTGGTTTATATACTGTTCGACCATCAACTCGATTTTTTTCCCAATGTCTTCCATTGTTGGCTGATGTTTAAAGGTAAGCATGAAAATTTCACGTTTGTCACACCACTTGACACATAGCAACTCCTCGGAAGATTTAAGTGTTTGTTCTC
Organism: Agriotes lineatus; assembly: GCA_940337035.1. Taxonomy (NCBI): domain Eukaryota; kingdom Metazoa; phylum Arthropoda; class Insecta; order Coleoptera; family Elateridae; genus Agriotes; species Agriotes lineatus. The sequence goes on along the minus strand of CALNHX010003479.1, from coordinate 126,085 downwards.
CTTTGGCCAATTTTACGTCTATTGATGGCATATTCTTTCTGGTTTTTCGGACTGTGCCACAAGCATTTGTTTTTTCTGAGTGAAGAGTTCTCAAAAGATTGGGGCTGTTATACCAATTATCAATGTATAACGTGTGCCCTTTTTTTAGGTAAGGTTCTAAGAGTGTCATTACCACATATCCTGATATTCCAATGTTTTTATTACCATCCGAAATTTCTGTGGTGGATCCAGTATAGATAATAAAATCCAGAATATAACCTGTCTTGCAGTCTGCCAAAACAAAAATCTTTATCCCAAATCGGTGGCGTTTATTGGGAATGTACTGTTTGAATCCCAAACGTCCTTTATATAGAACCAAACTTTCGTCGATGCACAAATTTTCAAACGGTATCATGTTACGTTTGAAAGAAGCCTTGACAGAGTCTAATACACTTCTCAATTTATAAAGTCGGTCGTTATGATTAACATCATTATTGTTTGTAAAGTGCAAAGCACGTAGGATAAGTAAATATCGATCGCGAGACATTATTGATTGAAAAATTGGAGTTGTAATCAAGGGATCTGTTGTCCAGTATTCAGCAAAATTGAGCTTTTTTACTCTTGCCATTAGAATCGATAAACAAATAAAACAGTAAACATCATTAGCAGTAACATCGCCCCATCTTGCAAGTCGAGATTTAGCAGCTCCGTTTTTTTCAATTAATTGGGACGCATATCGATTTGTTTCCTCTACAATTTTAGCAATTAAATCATCATTAAAAAAATTTTCGAAAAACTCAAGATACGTTGAATTATTATTCAGTGTTTGGTCAGTTACACCTCTGAGTTGTGTAAAACTATGTACTCTTGGTACAAAGTCTCCCTTATGTTCTCACACAAAGGTCGAAAAATCATATATGTCTCCATCGTCAGAGTCATTACTTTTACTGTCACTCGGTGGTTTTTGAAATCTTCCACTCGGATGAAGTTTACTTTGATTCCCTACGTTTTTAACGTATTTAGATATTATAGTCCCCAATATAATAAATTTACTTACCCATAACAGGTTGAACTGATTTCGTACGTTGCAATGGAAGTTCAGTGACCTCTTCGCTTTCCGATTTAAATTCCGAATCTTCGTCACTTTCCATCCGTTCTATGCCTTCTTCTACATCCATTAGTTCATCATCACTCTGCATGAGTAATTCTTCGAGTTCTTTATCTGTGAGCCCCTTGGAAGTCATCATATATTTAGCAAAATGCAAGCACACGAATCAATTGCGCGTCTCAGTAAACAATCTGTCCGCTACTGCTAACGACGAGTCAGGGTGGGTATGAATTTTATCGCGCTATTCCAAAAACTTTCTCAAACAAAGTGAGTCACCATTCATCGCATGCGAGACATCACAGACTCAGCAGTTAACAAATAAACCGCTTGAGAACATTCTCGTCGCGAGCACTGGTGGCACAAAAAATTCGTGACGAGTATACTCGGGCGTAGCAGTCAAAGGGCTAGACCTCTTCAAAATTCCCAACCAAGCTCCGACATTTATTTCCCATCTCGGATGCTCCATAATCGATTATATCATCGTCACTGATCGACTGGCCCCACACTTTACTGCTGACGCCTTTATTGCCACTCCTGTCACCAGCGACCACCTCCCTCTCGTAGCATCCACAGACATCATGGTTTCTCCACCACCTCGCCAGGGTTTCAGAACCATTTGGGACTGGAACAACGCTCGCTGGGATGACTTTCGGGAGTTTCTAGAAGATCGCCTCCAAAACATCCCCTCTCCCACCAACACCCAAGAAGCTGACGCCACTGTCAACGTTCTCTCCACTACTATCCAAGAGGCTGTTCATCAATCGGTCCCTACCAAGGCTATCAACATCAGCCATCTACCTCTTCCACCTCAAGTCATCGCCCTCAGCCGCGAAAAGCGGCACCTTTATCGGCTATTCACTCGTACCAGAGATCCCCAAATCAAGACCCAATGGAATCGCTTCAACGCCATCGTTCGTCTCCAAACCACCAGATTTCGGGAACAGCGTTGGAGGACAATCTGTTCTGGCCTCGACTTTCGTGAGGGGGCGAGATTCTGGAGGAAGCTGAAAGGCCTCACGGGGCAGCGACGCTCTTCTGGGGTTCCGCTCCACCATGGTAGCGAGGTTGTGGTAGACCCTCAACGACAGGCCGAAATCTTTGCCGACACCTTGGAACAGGTTCATCAAGTTCCGAACGACCCCAACTTCTCTCAGGCTAACTATGCCCAAGTTCATTAAACCCTTGCTGGCAATCCCAGTATTCGCCCGCTTCGTATCATTCCTCCAGCCCAGGCCATTCCTGACATCAACCTTCTTCTTCCCATTGAGGAGCAGGAAGTCCTCGACGCCCTGGCCTCTGGAAAGAACACCGCCCCCGGGAACGACGGGCTCACCCGTCGAACTCTTCGTCAACTTCCCGCTGTAGCTATCACCTTCCTCACTTTGCTTTTCAACTGCTGCCTCCGTTCCGGCCACTTTCCTTTGGCTTGGAAAGCCAATGTGGTGATGCTACCGAAGCCCCGCAAGGATCCTAACCTTCCCTCATCTTATCTCCCAATCGCCCTTCTCAATGTTCTGGGCAAAACTTTCGAAAAGATCCTTGCTTCCAGGCTTCGATAATTTCTAGAGGCTCACAACGTCATTCCCGACTTCCAATATGGTTTTCGCCCTCAACGAAGCACCACCAACTTTCTGCTTCAGCTCCAAACCGACGCCACTCTCGCCATTAACTCCGGTCAATGCCTCCTCGCCGTCATGCTGGACATTGAGAGAGCTCAATCTGGCATGCCGGTGTGCTGAAAAAGCTTTTGGACTTTCACGTCCATCCTTTCTCTTTCCGTATCATTAACAGTTACCTATCCTTCCGCCAAGACCAGGTTACAGTCCGCGGAAAAACCTGAAGATCGTTCTCCCCAAGAGCCGGTGTTCCTCAAGGCTCGATTCTCGCCCCTCTGCTCTTCATCACTTTCTGCGCCGCCATTCCTCTTCCGCCCAACCCAAGAGTTCAACTTTTTCAGTACGCAGATGACACCGCCATCTGGGTCAAAGCCATCAGCAGTGCCCGCGCCTCCAACCTTCTGTCCCCGTCACTTCTGATCCTCTAACGCTGGTTTCAGCGCTGGAGAATCAAACCCAATCCAAACAAAACCCAGGCCATCTTGTTTAAAAACCCACACCACCACAACAGACCTTCACTGGACCCCAACAACGTCGTCTTGACATTATGGAACTCTACACTAGAGCTCTCCACTTCAGTCATCTATCTGGGGGTTCACTTTACTTCCACCCTGAACTGGCTCCCCGAGCTTCAAAGATGCCTCGACTCTATTCAGAGAAGGAATGCCATTCTCTCCGTACTCCGAGGCAGCTTTGGAGGCTGCCACCCTCGCACCCTCATCCACACCTACAGGACATTTATTCGACCTATTATTGATTATCGTTTTATCTGTTTTAGCGCTCTACCTCGCTCCAGCATGAAGAGGCTAAGGGCAACAAGAGGGTTGTCGCCAAGAAGATGCTGCACCTGAACTGGTTTCATCCCTCTCAGGAGGTTTGCGACCTTGCTGGCATCCCCCCTATAGACGGCAGACTCTCCGAACTCCGAGGCCGATTCGTGCAACGAGCGATAGAGCAGGACCACCAGCACACCGTCACCATCCTCAGGACCCCAGCATTCCAAACCAGGAGACTCAGGACGAAGAAGAGGTTTTCCTCGCCATCCTTCTCGGCGACGCTGAAGATCTTCCCGAGGACTTCCAGGACCTCTTAGAAAACGTTCCTCTCAACCTCCGATAATTCAGATGTCTCTGTAAATTTTCTTGTATAGTTGTTCTTGTATATATGTCAAATCCAATATCTTAAGACCAAATCCTGTTAAATAAAATATCTTCAGTTTAAATTTAATTTTGTAAGCATGCAACACTATATCTTAAGTTAAAACCAAAATATTGTAAACATGAAATATCTTAAGCTAAAAACTAAAATAAAATGTATTTTTTTTAAGCCCAAATAATTTTGTACAAATCCGAAGAGGTCTAGTCCCCTAAACGGTAGTAGGTTAGGTTTAGTATAATTTTTGAAAATTGAAAAATTGAAAACCTTCGGTTCTTAGTGCGACTTTCACTCTGATGATGCAAGGTCTTGCGAAACGTTAGTGAATATGGATGCACAAACAGCAAAACGGCCAAATCTGCCTAAGTATCCTCGTTCTCAAGATACTCAAACAACACGAGCCACCAAAGAGCATGGCTATCGCGCGGGTTTTTGCTCGACTTCACGAGATGCAAGGCACATTAAGCCAGAAAATGCTGGGTGTTCATATACAAATACTACGCGGTCTAAGCCGAAACTCTATGCTAAGGAGAATAATTCGAGTAACCGCGATAGCCCCAAACAGTACATAAGTTTTGCAAGACATTGCAGCTTGCATTATCAGCGGCAAAGCTGTTCTTGGAGGCAGAACTAACACACTGCAAATTGTAAACAGTAACAATACTACAAGAAGAGGCTGAACAAGAAAAACTAATGGTATTAGAAGATTGAAAGTAAAGCGGTGGCTTATTCTATTCTTTGTTGTTGCATTCTATACCTCGCTAGTAGCTCATTACACGGTTCCTTTGTGTACTGCACCCAAAGAAAGGTATCAAATAAAACAATATATTTACATTAAATTTACAAACAAATAATTGTTAAAGTAATGCAACTAAAATGTATCGAACGATATGCAATAATAAATTAAAAATTGGTAATTCCTTGACTCGTCCTGAGGCTGCCATCGCTGCAAATCGTTCAACTCTGAGGACACCTAGCGGTTGCTAATGCGAACAGTAGGTGACATCATCGAAATACTTGTCTTTTCGGTGTGTGGGAGGTACTGCGGCATTAGTGCAGCTATTATATAGTTTGAGTCCAGCAAGATCACTGACTTACATAAATTTAGACGCTTCCTTGGTCTTTACATCCGTATTTAGGGCTAAGATCTTAGCCATCGGGTATTATGAATGATAGTTATGAGAAAAGTTTCCTTTCAGACTAAATTATTTGGGACGTTGAAGGAGGTTTTCGGCTATTACGAACGAAATTGTAAAATGTAAAATGATTTTCTCAGTTCAGACGATTTATGAAAGTATTAACGATATTTCTTCTATTTTCCTATAATTACTCTGCAGGGATCTGCGAGCCCTACTTCCCAGATTCCGCTTGGCGCATGTCAAAAAATGTTTACTACATATACACGATTTCACGGCAACACCGGACAACAGTTACATCATAGGTCTCAGTTTCATTGGGAGGCAGCGGCAATAAAGCTCCATATGGTCCACAGCTAACTGGCGGGAAGGAGAGGTCTACCATACCCGTAAATTTCGGTCCTCATCCAGGTAAGTGAAAATACGAAAACAGTATGGCGCCACGGTAAAAAACTCAACTCATATTCGAAAACTCTACTCTGTTCACGGCCGAAGCGGATTGTGTCTAGTGTAAATTGAATACTTACGTGTTTGTCAACTAAATGCTTCAACTACTAAAGTGTAACTGTCTTTTTAAATGTCTTAACAATTTACTATACAAAGGTCAAACACAACTTTTAAATGCAACGCGCTTGAAAAGCAAAGTTTCTTATAGCTTAGGTAACTAACACTGTGATTTAAAGAAACTCAAAATGTTTAAAATCAGGTTTATTAAACTACTATTTTATTACGAAAGGCAGTCTACAATGTAACCACAGTTACAAAATAAATCAAACAAGTTGAAAAATTAAAAATACAACTAAACAATTCGATAAAAGAAGATAGCAAGTAATAATAAAGGAACCCTCTAAAAACGAGAAGTCAGAATGGCTCAAAATAGTAAACTTTGAGTGCACAATTCAAAACATTAAACCCCGAATGTACCACCTCGAACACGTAATAGAAACAAGAAATCGGTAAACGTCGACAACGTATAACGCATACATCTTATGTCTACCACGGAATTACATTTGAATAAAAAAAAACAGCATGCAATGACGTTAAGCTAAAGTTTGTTGTCAGCCAAATAGGTGTTTCTTACTTAATATATAAATGCGATCTCCGTAGATCGATAAACAGTAGCTAAATTACAGCTCAATACCTGTGCAACAGAGATTGTTATACGATGGCATGACGTCATTCCAGATTTGGCAGCTGTGGACACACGTTGCAGGTTTTAAGATAGGTTGAACAAACGTATCGAGGAAGCTATGAACTATCTGTTATATCCGCATAAGCGACGGCAAGAAACACACATCTGCTGCCTTTAATTAACAGGATTATTTTGACGATGTTTAAACAGATCCGAAATTGTCCTAAAATTGTAGATCTGCCCGGTATAGCTTGTACATGTACATAACACCTCGACACACCCGAACGTTAATTTAGAACTCGGTCATAAACAATCCCGACTATCCCAAGAGGGCATAAAGCTCGAATGGCCCCAAAGAGATTTAATTTTGTGGCTAACGACACACTAAAACTCCAACGGGCACAACGAAAAGCTAAAACCCCTACAATTGTTCGGCACAAACTGACCTAAATACTACCACTATTTTCTGCACAACGGCACAACGAGAAGGTTCAATCTGACTTAAAAAGTATTTGAGGAGCCCAGGCCCCAAAGGATTTCGATTATCAGGCGACCGGCGGCTTGAAAGCTTGCCGAATGCTACAAACACAGAACACGTTTGAGATCTTCAAACGCCGGCACACAAATGAGCCAAATCCGCGGTAAAACGATAGATAGTGGCGTCTCTAGCTAGCTTACTGTTACACGCATACCTTACGATCGCATGCAATATTGCGCCACAATTTGTAACAAATCAGAAGCTCATTTGGACCGGGAAATTGCAAACAGGCTGAGAACTGTCCTCAAGACACAACTAGCAGCCGTGCACAGACTCATTTTTATGAATGAAGTAAATTGATAAACGAAGAATTTTAAAATGATACCTCAGGAGCGCTCTATTGGCCAGAGACAAAACTTTAACTAAGAGTGACTTGCTCCAAATAAAATATATAATTAGCGCCCGCATTTACAGATCCCTACAGAGTAATTATAGAAAAACAGAAGAAATATTAATAGTTTCATAAATCGACTGAACTCAGTGAAAGTTACAAGCTAAAGCTTCTTCTACGGGGAACAAGCGCTCCAAAGCTTTCTGCAGCTGAATCTTACAGAGCTCTCAGTCGCTCTAGGGCTGATAATTCTTGAACTCAAAATATTCCGTTCTTGTCCTTTTCACGGAAGAAAAGTAGGTATGCGTCGTGAACGTGAGCAACACGGGATTGAGAATTGCGTATATCCACCTAAATCATGCAACGCTCAAAAGAGTGACGCCTGAATAAAATGTGCCATGATGGAGACATGCAAACTACAAATATTTAAAAGTTATTTGTAGGAAAAACTTTGTAACGGGCTAAACCGACAATTACGACAACGCGCCAGTTTGTAACAACCGACGCGGTATCTACGATACGCCAAAACAATGCTAAACGACTAACGCGTAAGCTAACTCACAATCTGGAATGTAACTCATAGGACCGCTGCCCCACGCCCGCTACAAAAAGGTTTGCCGACTAACTTCAGTGAAGCGAGATGGGGGGTTCAACACGAAATAACACAAAAGCAACGGCCTATAAACGGTAAGAAGATCTAAAATGATAAGGCGCCACCACACTTCCTACACTAGAAAAATGCATAAGTAAACCCGCTAAAAAAATGAAAGCATAACGTGTTCACCTTGCAACTTTAAGCTTGGCAGTATTCTGGTCAGCGAGCCGGTACAGCACCATCAAACCTAATTTTAGAAAATCTACTTTTACAGCTGGCCAAGCATTTCTTACACTGTAAAATACAATACGCACATCGCATTCACAAGAGCAAAGAAAACCACAATTAAAATAAGCATGAAATGTAATAGCAAAATATTAATATATATTTTATTCAGAAAAATATGAAACGGGCTAGTAAACGGTAATTATGTAAAATTCGTAACATTTTAATCTGTTAAGATATTCGGTAAACTTGACATCAACTATTGAGATTACTGAAAAACGATATAAACATCAAACTATCGAAATACTGAATCAAATAGCGACAATAAAAGGCAGTATTCGACTAAAAAAGTTGCAGTCTGTGACACATTACAAATGCTACTACATAAAGTCAAACACACCCATGAAAACTGACGGTAAATAAATTGTAATGACAGGTAAACAACTATAATGGTTTTACAAATTCAAAAAAGCACACAATAAAAGTTACTTCGTCGAATCACTTTGTACACTTAAGTTGCACTCTAAACGTTAATAATAATACAAACGGTACCTTTAAAGAGCTTGGCTGTGCGGCAAATTGATGTCCCATGCTACTGCAATCAGCTGCTTTTCGCAGAAACTGCAGAAGACACCACATAGGAGAATGACTGTACCAACTCCACGTAAAGATGCGGCGGGGCAAAACCAAGGAAATAATTCTCTCATACGAGCGAAATGAGTAGTTCGCACAGAAGGGCAGAACGACCAAGCCATGGCTTAGCGAACATATGACAAGCCGCTCAATTAACCTTCACAAAAAGTCCGTCCAACGACGTATTATAGGAGCTGCCCCCCCAACGGTAAATGAAAACTCAACGGCTCACAATAAACCACGACACCCGTTCGTTCACGCCCTCAACCAAGTGCAGTTCAATTAGTTCAAAACAAGGCGGTAGACAAAAATTGAAGTGAAGCCACGGGAGTCCAAATCATAACTAAACAGCGGTACACACACATACTCAGAAAACGAACCGTTCGGCAATCTTCTTCCTCTTCTTTTTACGTTAGGTCGGAGACCTGTGTTTACTGATACAAATTATTCTTGGGACGTTGATGTCCAGCAATCTCGCCGTTTTTTCGGCTGTCTACATGGTGGTCTGGTTCCATGTGGCTTTAAGTTGCTGACAGCTTTTGCTAATATATCGTGGTCCATCCGTCTATGATCCGTACATGATTGTTCCACATTCGCCTTCTTTACCTGGTCCATCTAACTATATCCTCTGTGTTGCATCTACGTCGTATCTCATCATTTCTTATTCTATCTAGCCTCGTTTTCCCAGTGATGTTCCGAAGTATTTTCATTTCATTGGTGGGCAACAGATTTTTTGTTTTACATTTGTCGGCTCTTGTTTCTGCGTTCGGCGATAATTAGCACAAATAACCAAACGCAATGCCTCACGAGGCCCAGAGGGCCACACGGGGCCAAAAAACATCTCTCCACAACCTCTTGCTGCTTGTAACGCCTGATCGAGTCTGTCTAGAAAACGCGCGCCGGCAGCGCCATCCATAAGGGACGCTAAGGCTTGCTCTCTCAAACACATGCAGTTGTCTCTTAATTTTTCGCTAGAAACATGCAGGAATCCACAACGCCGACGGGTCGATATTTCAACAAACGGGTAATCTTGGCGCGCCAACAAACCGGAACAGAAATACACAGAATAAGTGCATTCAACAACCGTTGGCTGTAAGCGAATAACACAGCTGTGTGCGCTAGAAAACCACTGAATACCTGCACAAAACCCGATATGCTCAAATTCAGGGGGAATAATTCGAAAAACTCATATACAGGTGGAGTCGTAATTTATGAAATAACGCTAATTATCCGTACATTCATGCAATCTAAAAATGTCCTTCAATTTCCATAGACGTCAACGTGAGAGTGGAAATATGGAATACCAGTCATAAAACTGGGACAAAAGGAAATCAAATGGATAAACAATTAACGATGAAGCTAAAAATATGAGCCGTGTTCGAAAACATGGTACAACATCAAACAGGGATTCTCTGGATAATCATCCAAGAACTAAAAAGTAAAACTGAATTACCGTTTCTAAAATAAATAACTGACAATAATAAGATTGAAACAAAAACCAAAGACATTCTAAAAAATCTGTAAGAGCCACTATAAAAACAAATTTAAAACCTAAGACACAGAAAAGAGTAGAATACAGACCACTAAAAATCAAAGGAAATGAAGAACAATAACGGCAAAAACGTGAAAGCAATATCAAAACCTGGAAGAAATAAAAATCCTCAAAAAAGATTAAAACAGAGAACAGTTATGTTCGATATACAAATCTGTACGTCGTAAAAGATATTTTCGCGGTTTTAATATGATGGCTGTGTGATGTCTTATAATATCGGCAGTTTTCTGTATTCTTTACTGTAATTCTTCCTGGAATGAGAGACTGGAATAGTTAACTAAGAAATCAAAAAGCGAAAATATATAAATGCAGATCACGGGAAAAGGGAGATTATGATATTTCCTGTCCTACTACAAATTATTAAGCTTGAGCAACGGAATGGTAAACTGATATTTTTAAGGAATTGGAACTACTACATAACACGAGCTCAGTTATTGGAGGCACAAGGAAATTCAGCTTAAATATAAAGATCAGGAAGCAAAGAATACAAATGGGTGACCTTTCTTACCTACGCTAAATGCGCACTTGCGAAAAACAACGCCTAACGGCTTCGCTTTTTAAGCAACAAAAACGGCTTCAGTTTAGCCCAACAATTAATATCCGCGAGAGCGTGCTTCTCAAAAAATAAATACTCTTCCAGCTATTCTGCTGTTTGAGCGGACTACAAGAAAACTGCAGGTGTCTATCTCTTAACACAAACGCTTGCTGCGATAAAGTTGAATTCTTTAGCTACAATAATTAGATATAAGATTGTCCGAAATAAGATGTCAAAGGCATTAACGCGCTATTGAAAAGAGGCGTTACAGCATCCTGATGTTTCAAGTGCCAATCCTAATTCTCCTCTTATTAGTATCAATATCGTATACTATACACGCTATCCGTTTCCGACTCGAAACAGTTGTGGTACCGTTTTTACGCAATTAGGGCGATAACACCTTCGTTAAGTATAATTCTCATAGCTTATTTTTGGTTTCTAATTTCTAATAGTTAGGCCGGTTAGTATGAGCTGACATGGGCTAGTACGTGTTATTATGGGTTTACACGAAGACTAGAATTTAGCTAATTTAGTTCTCCGATTTCGCTTCTGTATGCAACTAGGAATTCCCGATACGTGCCGCTTCGTTTTGTTGTTAGCTGCCTTCTAACAGTGGCGACCATGGAATTTTAAGTATTTAGTAGTCAAAGCCGGCCTAACTTATTCATGAATAAATTCAAAGCAACAGGATTCCATTTCCCAATCGCTGGACTTCAACATCAAGCTAAATTGTAATTAAGTGCCATTATCAGCTCTGTTTTTAATCGACAAAGGCATTCGCCGTAATTATGTCACTTTCTACTAAGATCTTAGCAAATCAAACTAAACGTGTTCAATCAACCTTTTGACTCAATATCTTATTACGCTAATGAGCGAGAGTTTAAATATTTCAAAATTGCTGAAATACGCATGTGCGTTTCAACTTCTGAGCCGCGCCTTAGGCGTTGTGCGTTTATGCCAATTGCAATAGCACAGGTATTGTCCTGAAGTTGTAAATTAAGCTATAATTAGCATATTGTGGATTGAATATTTGGAAGTTAATTTCTATTTGTAATTTATTAATTCATTTGATAAGCAATAGTCCTACAACTTTAATTGTTGTCACATGGCCTAAGAGCTAATGTAAATGATTCATGTGTTACTGCGATATATGCTCTATTGCTATTACTTGATTGTGTTTTCTTCTGCAACCTCTCTATCTGAACGAGTAATCTAGGTATGCAGTGAAACACCAAAGATAGGTGGCGTATAATTAATTAGTTAGTTTTGTTTTTATATGTTGTGAGTAACGACAATGCGCCCCATTTTTATTAATCCTCTTATTCGATGTAAAATCCCGAAACATTTCTTAGCCTAGTCCTTACACTACGCCATATTCTGGCGAGAGTTAAAAGAGCTAGCCAAGGCCTTGTCAACCCTTCGTTTAAGGGCGGTACAATGCGAAATTAAAAATTTTAAGATTACCGGAAACTAAACCGAAAGAAGTAATATTCTTGTTCCATTGAGTTGTCCTCCGAATACAACTGCTACGAGGTTTCCTTCAATCTTTGTCATTTATTTACTATTTGTTTTTGCAAAATAATTTTCGTCACAAAATAATGACAAATATTGTCAACAAAACTCAGTGTATACGTTGTATTATATACATCTATCAAAATGATATAATAATCACTAACACAATGTTACAAAGTACAGTTATGCGAGAAGAACCTAGTAAGAATTAATACTTTACAATAGATAACATAATTGCCTAGGAGATGTTAAGAAAATTGATGAAGATGTAAGAGTTAGGAGAGGGCATGGTAGTGGCAGAGATAATTTCCTATTAACAATGGAATTAGCTATAAATACGAGAGGATGGCATATATAAAGCAAGAAAGATCATAATAGAACACTGGAAAAATAAAGGTACACAAATTTACAGAAAATGAGTATCAACGCTGTATTAGCAGGGAAAAGATATAGAAGATTAAGTAAAGAGTGAATACTTAAAAAAATGGGTTTACGATAGTGTTAATAGAAGCAGCGGAAAGAATATAACAAAGAAGAATAAGGAACACACAGCGTAGTGGACACAGGATGTGAAAGAAGAAATAGCAGAGACGAAGTCGATGTGGAAGATATACTTAAACAATTATTCGCAAGAAGATTTTGAAGTATACAAGCGACAGAGGTATACAGCGTTGTTAAGGCCAGGTAAAAATCCTGCGTGTTTTTCCCGAGTCAGACCACTCAGTGTCGTAGGGCGCACTTCAAATCCTGTGCCTACCTGACACTGCTTTCCTATGCGGCAATATAGTCTATTTTTTATCCTATGGCGGATAGTTACTTAACGCAAAAAAGCTGCAGCGAAACGGCGTTAAAATGAATCAGTTGTTTGAGCGGAAGAGAGAGCGCAAACGTACTTGCCCCACACACTTACCGTTTATCCAGATAGTTGATCATATGTTTCTTGCAGGTATACTAGCGTCCTGCCCGTGGTCTATCCCATCAATTCCGGTAGCTCGACTTCTTTTCGCGTGGCAGTTAAACTCACGTAATCAAGCCGAATTGTTCTGCGTAAGCAGCCTCCACGGCTCCGGCCATTGGAGCTCGCTATGAGTGCTTTCAAGAACGTTTCGAGGTTGTGAAGCGAGTTGTGCAGAAAGTACCGTAAACCGGGGACGTGATCAAACCTGTTGTCGAGCAGCGTAAATGGTGTCATTCGGTTGTTTGTTGTATCGTGTCGTCGTATAAGTTATGCATTAATCGTTGTTGCGGACTATAAAAGAAACCAGCTCGAAGATACCCTTTGTCCTGTGGTACTTGCTCGTACAAGGATCTGCCCGCATCCCGTTGCATTGAGTAGTCAATCTTCCCCCCCTCCCTCCCCCAGGGTGACAATGAGACCACAGCCATGCCCCTGTATCCTTTACTTTACAACTTATTTGGATCAAACTCGTTTAAACATAATTTTGAATTGACAGACAGGCATAATCAAAATGGGCCACTCTTGGTTTTACCAAAAATGTCAACTTCTACATGAGTTGACCGGTATATTTTATGTTTCTCAGAATCTACTGCTCAAATTCCATCCGGCGGTGTTGTCGAATCTGTTTAACTGTTACACAAAAACCTTTGAAAAAATTATCAAATCTGTTTACCTGTTACAGAAAAACATTTGAAATAATTATCTATTAAAAAATTGTCAGTTTCCCATACAGATAAAGTAGTGCATGATCCATATCGTTCGAGTGGTAATTATCGAATGGAATTATGGCACTTGTTAAAAAACTGACGCTCAAATAACACGTAGAGTAAATTAATTTTATTCGTTCACAAGAATTTGTTTTTGACCTAATTAATAAAATATTATTATGAATTACTAGAGTAACCTAGAATACATTTCTCCAGTGACGGCCTTCTATGACAAAAAATAGAATTTGAAAAAATTATTTTTTTAGAAATATTAATGTTTGACAAGACTATCAAATGTAATTTAAACCGCACAAATTAAAAAAAACAGCAAACATACAGGGTGATCTATTTGAAAAATCAAAGTTAATAAAACTTACGGCAAAACAAGAAGTTGGCCATTTTAACTATATATACCCGTCAATCAGAAATCATTATTAATTGTTTGCTACAGCTGTATTATTTAATACATTTAAAAAATTGAAAAAATATGAAGTCATGTTTTTTTGTTAGAAGATTTTGCAGCTAATTTTGTTGTTAATATCAAGCTTTAATAATTGTTGTAAGTGTTATTATTAGTTGTGTCATAACATGTTAGTTATTTTTCGTTAAAAATTATTTTAAAGTAACGTTTTGCTATTTAATATAGCTTCTTCAGACTTGATACAATTTGTTTATAACAATTTAAAAAAATTTGGGACACACATTTAGAAGGCACAAAAGCTTTTTATCTTTTGTTTTGTTTTTTCTCTTTTATGTTTATATATGTTCCAAGTCATAAAAGTGGTTACAGTTGTATACTATTAATTTCTGTTTTAATTGGGTTTAAGGATAGTGTAAAATTGGATTTCACCTTTTGTTATTTTTAGTAGTTTGTGGCTATTTGGTTAGTTGTTTGATTTATTTCATTTTTTATTTCTTCTTTTTCTCCTCTTTCTTAGACCTGTTATGGATGTTTAATAAATAAAGTTTGTTTGAATTATATTATAAATTATTTCTGGTGTTATTTATCTGGTATTTCTTTTTTAAGTTAAAATGGTTGATTTCGTATTTTTATTTTGATTTTCAAAATGCTGTTATTTGCTAATTTTCCTTTAGTATTTTACATTTTTCTCATTTGTGTTGGTGTTCTTCCACCCTGGTTTTGAGGATTTCTAAGTTGTTTTAATTTCTATATAATCCTCAGTGAAGTAACAATATTATTGTGTATTAATTCTTTAAAAGTTGTTGGCAATACTTCTAAAAACAAGTCTAAGAGGATAGTACATTTTACAAAACTTAGAGAATATTTAACTAATGAGAGTTGGAGTGAAAGATTCGAGCAGGGGGATTTAAATAAAATAACAAATGATTTTGTAAACAAACTTACAAATTACATAAAACTAAGTACTGTGGAAGTGAAGCAGAGAAAAATTGAAGTTCATAGAAAACCTTGGACTAGTAAAGTCTCTAACAATTCGAGGATCAGTTCTTTCAGAAATATAAAAAATTTCAAGATGATGAAGCGCTACGGCAATATAAATTTTACAGAAATAGAATTGACGGTCTAATATCTAAGGCAAAAAGTATTTATTATAAAAATCAATTTAATAAAACCCCAGGGGATACTAAATCAATGTGGCAAACTGCTAAAAATTCTCTTAATCAGGAACGCAAGATTATTAACATAAAAAGTATTAAGATTGATCAAAAAGTAATTAACGATGCCAGGTAGTGGACCTAATAAATTTAATAAATATTATATTAACGTTGCAGATAATATGGCAAAAAAACTCATACCCAATATGGAAGTGGATAATTAGGCACCTATAAAATGCAATAAAACTATTTTTCTTAGCCCTGTTGATGTTATGGAAATTAAAAAATATATTTATCAACTGAAAAGTAATAAATCTCCGAGTCTAGACGGTATCACTGCAACTATATTAAAAGAAATTTATGAACATATCTCATTACCTATAATGAAAATCGTAAATATTTCTTTTGAATCATCTGTATGTCCAGATCACTTTAAGACTGCAGTAGTTAAACCTCTTTATAAAGGAGGCGATCAGCAACTTTTGGAAAATTATTGTCCGATATCTTTGATGTCTAATTTAGCAAAAATATTTGAAAATGTCATAAAATTTAGATTAGAAAATTTTATTGTAGAAAATCATTTACTGATGTGTTTTTATCGGACTTTTTCCACTGTCTAGGGTGTATATCACACGACGTTTCGAAAGTTTTGATCTACTCCCGTCTTCAGGTGTTCCTGGTTAGTCCTGAGAAGAACTGATATTGTACGCTTTTATTCGTAAACTCTTGCCTCCCCCGGGGTTTGAACCCGGGACTGCTGATCACTAGTCTGTCACTCTTATCACTAGGCCACCAGTTTGGTTTTAGACCCAAACTAAGTACACAAAATCCGATAGCTAACATAACTCACCTAATTTATACCAATATTGATGACAGTAAACCAACCATAGCAGTTACTCTGGATTTAGCTAAAGCGTTTGATACAGTAAGTGAGTAAGTCATTCAAAATTGTTGGAAAAATTAGATTCGGTGGGGATCAGAAGAAATGCAAATAAACTTTTAGAGGATTATTTAACCAATAGAAATCAACACGTCCAAATAGGTAACACACTAAGTGATCCATTAAACGTTAAAAATGTTGTGCCACAAAGCACCATACTCGGGCCAATTTTATTTTTAATATATATAAATAATCTACTTTTGGCCAATAGAACAGGGCAAATTATATCATACGCAGACGATACGGTGGTTGTTTATGATGCTGAAGACTGGGCTAGCCTGGAAAATAAAGTAACCGAAGACTTAAAATACATAAAATTATGGTTGGATAGTAATTTATTAACAATAAATATAAAAAAGCAAACTTATTGCTTTTGAATCATACAAAAACTCGCTTCCAAAACACAATAAAAAAGTGATACATAACCTGGACTGTGATCTTAAATAATGTAATTGCTCAGTTTATATAGCAAGATCAGAAGAAATTAAATATTTAGGAATCACTATTGATTCTAATTTAAAGTGGGATGTACATATTATATCATTGCTAGTTATAAAATACGTGGTTTTTGTTATGTATTTAAACAGTTGAGAGAATTTCTGCCAGTTGATATACTTAAAAAAATCTATAAAGCTTTAATTGAAACGCATCTGACGTATGGCGTTATAGGTTGGGGGGGGGGTATATAAGTCCACACTTGATAATTTAGAAGTTGCACAAATAATACTGCGAAAAGAATGGAGAGTTAATTCAGATGAACTCTTCATGCAAGCAGAAGGCATGGATATTAGACATTTATTTTCTAAAATAGTTTTACAAAAATTATTTTTCAAGCAAAACTTGGTTAATAGTCAAATTGAGGAAACCATATATGTTACAGAAATAAAACCAATAAAATTCTCAATATTCCATCTGTCAAGAAAGAACATTGTAAGATACGTTATAAAATTTTGGGTGCTCGGTGTTGTGTATATATAGTTGTTAGATCTCACGCACAAGTTTTTTTATGGAACTTAATTGAGGGATATTGTTCATTTGTTTATTTAGTTATTGTACTTTTCTGCTGCTCAAATTTTGTAAATGCAAAATAAATAAATATTATTATTATTATTATTATTATTATCCCAAAACGTATTGTTAAAGCTTCGGTAGCAGCACATGTTCTAAATATTAATTCTGTAAAAATCATTATTTTAGTAAGATCAAATGAAGGGATACTTATAAAGATTTTGAATTTGAATATGTAGCTTATAAATTGAAGGACTTGAATTGGCTTAATATAGATAATAGGGAAATTCTGAATGCTGCCTATTAAAAGATTGTTAATACTAAAACACCTACATACCTATATACAAAAATAACATTTTGCGTCGATCTTCACAATTTAAACTTAAGAAATTAAAATTTAATTTCTTTTAAAAAAACGCAGTTATTTCAAAGATAATTCTCATACAACATTGCTAATATTTACAACTCTCTTCAGCACGATTTTAAATGTTTGCTTCCCCACTTTCTGATAGACAGGCAATAACTCATCTGGCTGCATATTAAGTATTTAGTGTTATATTTTAACGCAATATCATTAAAATATTGATATAAAGAGATTTTTGTCTATCGTGTGGTTTTTTTTTTCATTTCTTCAAGGGTTAAGTGGAAGACAGAATGCTAACATTGTTAACGTGTCTGAACCTGGGAGCTTCGTTGTTATTAATTAGGTATTGATTACCTAGTGTATACAGGGTGTTTTAAACGAAGTGTGTACTATTGCTAACTTCTTTATTATTGGACGTACGATATCGGTTAAATTAGAAACCTAGTAGCATTTTTTCTGGTGATTAGAATGGCGAAAACAGAAAACCAATTGAACATCGCCTTCTCGAGAAATTTGGAAAAGTTTACTTTTGTTAAATGGAACACCCTGTATATTTTTATATAAAACGATTGAAAATCGCGATCTAAACATAACATTTCATATAAGGTGCGGGTCTAAAACTAACAATAACCGAGTTATTACAACTTCTTACTTTTAGACGAGGTGGCTGTGTGTTTGAACATTTGTTATAAAAATATTTTTTTTAGTAATAGGTTTTTTCTTTTAGTAAGTTGTTTTTTAATTGTCTAATAAATGATGTTATTTAGATTTATTTACAATGTTTATTTAAACATAAATTTTATTTTATGGATACACAGCCACCTCGTCTAAAAGTAAATAATTGGAATAACTCGGTCATTTTCAGTTTTAGGTCCGCACCTTATATGAACTTTTATGTTTAGATCACGAATTTCAATCGTTTTATATAAAAATATACAGGGTGTTCTAATTAATAAAAGTAAACTTTTTCAAATTTCTCGAGAACGCGAAGTTCAATTGTTTTTCTGTTTTCGCCATTCTAATCAACAGAAAAAATTCTACTAGTTTACTAATTTAACCGATATCGTACGTCCAATAATAAAGAAGTTAGCAATAGTGCACACTTCGTTTAAAACGGGCTGTATATTGCTATGGTTTTAAGCCATACACTTCAGCTCTGTTAGCATGGCCAAATTAATGGACATTTCATGAAAGCCCAGAGTGAGATATCTTATATAACTGCAAAACTAAAATTTTAATTTTCCAGAATGAATACATTTGTAATGAGATGCCAGTAATTGCAGAATAATTAATTAATGAACGCAATAAGCAAAGCTCAATTCGCAGAGGGATCCAAATTGGATGTAAGTTCAGTTAATTGATTAGGTTTGTGCTAAAGTAAATGCCAAGCCGAATAAAATTTAATAATTACAAGATGGACCGCAAACGCAGGAGAATGAAGCGTAGAATTCAGGTACAGTTTAAAATAGTGAAATCCGGTCAGGGTTTTATAAGAAAGGTAACTGAAAGATGGATAAGCTTAAGAACATGCAACGAGCAGATAAGACAGAAGGCATTAACGCATTTGAAGGAAACCATAAGAATCAAAAGGCAAGGGTTATAGAATTTGCAGAAAAGCGAACACATATGAACTTAAAAATGAGTGTGAAAAGAAAACAGTAAATTCAAAGGAAGAAAGTGCAGGATATGCGCGAATTAAATACTCGAATCAGTGCAGTGACATGTGGATATTTAAAACGCTAATTAAAGTGACGTGCAGTGACAAATAGACACGCAAAATTAATATAAATGTAAATAATTATTTTAGAAGTAATATTAGTGTACAGAATCCTAATTTTAAGTAGAATTATGGTTAAAAGTTAGTATTTTGAACCATGTTAATATCCGCAATTTATTTGAATTTAACTAGCTTTTGTTTATAACAAATTAATGGAGGTTGACAAATGAATAAATTATTGTAATGACAGCCAGTTTTTGTGTCTCCAAATAAACTAGGTTTTTACCTAGAAACCACTTGAATTTATTAAATAAAGCACACCATTGTATCGGCAAATTACCCGGGTACTAGTGGAAATGTGGGTTTCACTTTCCCGCATATAAAAATAATTTTCCACCGTTGACGTCTCCGAGACCTTCGCCATAACCATCCCAGCCTACGATCCTGAGCTACAGGCAGAAAGAGGTTCCAGAGCCGGGGGGTTTCAACTGCTGCACGTCCCCCCAGCGTATAGGAGTCCGGCACGTCAATCCCAGCATCCCAGGAGAAGATCCGGGCACTTGAGTTCATCCGAGGAGGTTGCCGCAGACTGCAGAAATCGCAGGTTAGTTTTACAAGAAAATATTGGTGCTAGAAGCCTGAAACTTACAATAAAACAAAAGTACGACCTGAGGAAGCCGATGCCAGGCATATTAAACATCCATTAACAGCCAGAGATCCGGAAATTGCAGTAATCTAAGTTGAGGTTATGTTTTTCTAAAAACCGACGCTATAAAACAAATGAAATAGCGTGCCCGCAAGATCTGAAACAGAAGACAAATTAATGCCGGGAAAACAGTCTAATTCAAATAATTACCGATAGCACTTTGACCGATTTCACAATATTTATCATTCAATTAGACGCAATCTTGTAAACGGCATCCATCTTGGTTAACACTTGACCTAATTTCAGATTCTTCGATTGCGCGTTTGAGCTAAAAGCGGAGAACATATCCGTATTTAACGAAGTTCAATAAATAATGCATTCAAAGGTAAACCTAACCGAGACGAGCAATTGCTTTACCGATTTGAGCTAGCGTTTTTATTTGATTAGTTGCAGTTAAATAAGATATTATAAAGGGCATACAACTATTTGTTTTAGCTATCAATTTATAAGTAACTTTTAATCAACCTGAGATTTGATAACACGAATACAAAAATATATTGGCGTGACTAGTCTGTCACTAGAAAGTTAAAAATTTTGAAGCTGCGTGTACAATAAAGAGCGCCGCGAATGTACGACGGAACTAGAAATTCATCGTTGGCTCCGCTGGATAGTGCAGGCATTATCTGCAGAACTAACAAAACAATTAGGCTTTTCGTAAAATAAACCCCGAGTGTTGAGCAAAGTGCACGTTTGGTTGGTAACGGTACTAGATGCCTTGAAATATCATGCCGTTGCAAGACTAAACCCTTCGGAATAATATTCCGGATATACAGGATGTTTTAAAATTGGAGAGCACTATTCTAGGGACGCGTATTCTAGGTTAAATTAACAAAACTTCTATAAATATTGGGCTGAAGTTGTAGATTACGGGATAAAGGAGAAAACATTGCTATGAGTAGACTACAGTCTTGAAGTAGCGAATTAATTTCAATCTTTAAGTTCGATTTTCTCTAAAACTACTGTTCTCAGCGATAACAAACAGTTTCACTTTTCTTATGTAAAAATTTCGTAGCTTTTCAAATCTCTATCTAAAATCTTTCACACCTTTTCATAAACTACCGTTCTAAACTGCATATCAATTTTCTCTAGGTTATCTAAATTAACATAATAAATAGCTGAGATACGCCAAATTGCACCAAATTTGCTTCATCTGTATTATTTTAATTAAATAAAATCCTTGGTTTCTTGTTATCCTTCTCAGGGCTGTAGCTTCCCCGCGACGCAATTTCAGATCAATGTTTATATGAACTTTTTTGTTTATTTTAACGTAACCTAATTACAGGTCTCTACAATAGTGCCGTGTAATTTTAAAACGCCCTTTATAAATAATTCAATCTCTTAGAGTTATCGCGTGGCGGAAGCAAGTTTCGTTGAAAACGGATTAATGTAGCAAGCTAATTCGATGTTGTAGTTATAAAATCTGGGGTGTATGTCAAGTGGTCTCTCTGTTGGTGTAGTGTTGACCTGCTGGTGACCACCACATGTTTAACAAGCCACAGAGCTGTTTCCCTTGGATTCGGATTGCGCCTCGATCAAGATGGAGTTGCGGCAACTTTAACCTTCCACTGTTAAGTCAGTCCTCTCAGGTATCGTAAAACAGTAGCAAGTCTGTAAACCCTTCTTTGATTTGTGCGCTGTGTTTTTTCAAAGAAGTATTTGTCCACGCTACCGAACTGGATAAAGTCAACATAATTTTATTTATAAACGTTTGCACAAATTAGCACCACCGTTGTATGTGAGCTTGTGCCTAAATTTAATCAATTAACAACAATATGTGTTTTATGTTTGTGTGTAGACAGGGTTCGGGACTTTTACCGGCAAGTCAAATAATTTCAGTATCGAGCTCTGTCTTTATTTCTTGTATTATTTTTTCTCAGGGGGGGGGGGCTTATATTTGTATATGTTTGTTGTATCATATTCTATGATTTTGATTGTATATTGAATTCATATATGTTTATTTTGTCTATTTTATTAACTTCCGTCATTTTAATACTAGAATAAACTACATTTATCAAGTTATCTTCGTGTTTCGATTAATAAGCGGCAATTTGTAAAAAGTATAAGGAAGTACTCAATTTAAGCGCATGAATTTCATAAGTATTAACTATAAAGAAGGTTGTAAAAATTGTGAAAAAGGGCTGAACGCCGCTATTCAGGGTCTTTAGGTCTCTTTCTTTGGCAAAAAGTTAACCTCCCACGTATGTTTATGTGAGAGATCTTCGGCCTGACCGTGGACCAGGTAGATTCAAGCAACTAAGGGCTGGATTTATTTCACCGTGGCGTCTTGTCATTTCACCATTTTGACTATCCTGAAACAGGACTGGACTTCATGAATGTTGTGAAACACGTTCACCCCCCAGCTGGCTGTGGACAATCTGGGAACCCTACTACCGTTGTTTTCCAACACAACCTAACCTTTGGTAGGTGCGGTCCGGTGTCGTAAAATGCCGTTAACGTAACATATTTCTTAATTAATTTACTTTTCTTATGTTATTATTAATATATGTTGTTGTTCATGGTACGAAATTATTTGGTCCAAAATATACCTATTGAAATATAGGTGTACTGTTTCATCGAGAAGTCATTTCGCTTCAGTTTTGTTTACTGCAGTTCTCTTTTTATTTTAATTTTGCGATGGTATTCTAATTATTTTTTTTATGCTAACCTATCCTTGTGTTGTGTTACGTCACCCTAACTAATTACCAGTAAATTGGAAAACGTAGCCGACTTCATCAGTTGGTCACGACTTAACGAAAATATGCTTTGCTAAAGAAAAAATGTCACACATCAAAGGCGCTACTTACCAAAACTCCTGAAAAACTAAGAGGGCGACGAACTTACGTTCCAAAGAACCTTTAACGGCAGTATAGTATTAATTTCAGTGCTTCATAATATTATGATTCGATAAATTAAATAGCAATAGGCATTCCTGAAGCAATACAAAGATAATTCATTATTCCTTGTCACCACCCAGATAAAAACTGGTTTCAAGCACAAACAAAAATATATTTGGTGCAGGCTTGTATGTTTGTTGATGGGGTGTGCATGTGTTGTGTTATTTGTAGTGTAAGCTGTGCAGGATGTAGCTTATTGTATAAGACGCAAAAATATGTCTAAGTACAGATTACAGAGTAAGTGCGGTAAACTGTTTTCATAACAATTGACAACAACTAGCTCCATTAGAAAATACTGGTTCATAATAATTTTGTATGAATTTTAATTTGTTTATAACGATGTACTATCACACGGCTATTTAAATACTACTCAAGACAAATAGACGACGACAATCTCTAGTGAAATTAATTTATGTTGGGCAATTACAATTACTGAGTAATTGATTATTGAGTAACTATTGCATTTAAATAATTGAAATCTTTAGTAATTCAATTGCTTCATTGGGCGGTAGTTGGTAATTAATTACTTTCTTAAAGTAATTTGCCTAGCTCTGCCTGGACAGAAGAAATAATCTAACAGAAATACAAGGAAATATACAATATAACTAAGAGGAGGAAAAAAGCGGCTAGACCCAAGCGTAGATCTAAGAAGACATGTGATGACAATTTAACAAATATAGCTTCAAGGCGTAGGAAAACGGTAAGAGAAGTGAAAGGAGATCAAAGGGGGACACTATAGAATATTAATAACGGTAATGGGATAATCGAAAATTATAATAACACAAAATAACTTCTTTCGGTATAGCAGTTATATTTAGTAAAAACAAGTGCAAATAAAGCTAACAACAAATTAAGGTTTTGATGCACATCTTAGCAGATTATCTTACAGTTTTAGAAATAATGACATTAAATAACACAAAAACATGAACAAAATTTTCGCTGTCGGTATGCCTTTCTTTTGTACAAAATTGGGTGGAAATGAGTAAGACGTTTTTGACAAAGTTTTCAATACTCAACAATCCTAGTATCCTCGTATGTTCTTTTCAGAATCATTTAAACTAGAGCCCCGAATTACGTGATCTCTTCTGCTGTGCTTTTATAGATAGGACTGCATCCGCTTGATTAGATAGAATATTGCATATAGACGGTTATGTTTTGTTTATAAGCCACTGTGGGAATAATTTAATCAGTAGTAGCTTGCACCTGTATCAAATGCTGTAACTCTGCTTCGTATTTTCTGCAAGTAAAAAGTGTAGTTTAAAAAAAACAGTTTTATTCGTAAAGAAAAGTTAAATGGCGCAGTCTTTCGGATAGACCAAAGGGCTTTACACGATTTTCAAAAATTAAAATCAAGTAATTGCTCTTTGAATTTCAATTCTTAATTGTCTACAACCCGATGCTTCGTTCATCCGGAACTACAAGCTGTTCCTCCAACTGCATACGCACCGCCGAGCCACGGGGACAAGCATCGCCCCTGGTAAACGATCTAGGACAACTCGACGAGGCCAACTCGACGCGGAAAACTCGACGTGACCAACTCGACGCGGGGCCAGCTCGATCCGAACCCAACTCGACGCGGGACAACTCGACGCCACGAATTATTCGTACAGTATTTTGGATGATAAAAAAACATAACGGTCATTAATTTTTACGTAAATTTAAACAAAAAACCCGATCTAGGAAAGACTAGTTACCGAAGATAAAGTTTATCGAAAATTATGGTATAGATAGTATTTGTAGGAGTAATTTAAATAATCTGCCTTTGAATGTTTAATAGAGCTATATACCTAGGTATACCTTTTTACTGAATCACAATTTGTCGGAAGGACCAAGTTCTGGGCCCTAGTCGAATTCGACGAAATTATAATTTAATGTGATTTTATAGAAATCATTTTTTGTAATATTTAAAGCGGCTAGCAGTAATTAAACGTCGTCCTTCCAATAAATTGTGATTCGATAAAAAGATAAATTTTGTCATATAGAGCTATATTCAATATTAAAAGGCAGATTATGTAAATTAAGCTACACATACTATCCATACCATAATTTTCGATAAACTTTCCTTCTGGTAAATTTTCCCTCGGTAAATTGTCTTTCCTAAATCCATTTATTTGTTTATTTTTACGTAAAAATTAATGACCGTTATGCTTTGTTTTTTCTTCCAAAATACTGTGCTAATAATTCGTGGCGTCCAGTTGTCTCGCGTCGAGTTGGACTCGGATCGAGTTGGATCCGCGTCGAGTTGGCCGCGTCGAGTTTTCCGCGTCGAGTTGGCCGCGTCGAGTTGTCCGTATCCGCCTGGTAAATAGCGTCGCTGGTTGCAGTTTCCTGGTTATTGAAACCAAATCCATCCATCGAGGATACCTTGATCATTGGGATCACCGGACTAATCGCAGTCGCCCTAGATATGAGGATAGAGTAAGAAAATTTAAATCTTTAAACTAAAAACTTTTAATTAAATTTTAATTTAAGTGCATGTACCAAATCAGTTACTTGATGGCCTTGATATTGATAGACAATATAAGCCGATCGATCGACTGTTTGCTAACCATTGCAATTTAATTATAAGTTCACGTTGCTCTTGGTAAGCCAGCTGGCGTATCGATTAGCGATACTTAATCTCTAGCTATACTCTGGAGCAAAGGATAAGACTCTACTAACATAACTCAAATTTAAAAATAAGTGAAAGTGGTTGCTCATGATAAACACGAACACATCGTCCGATAGTGAAAACGAATACGACCAAAACACAAATTTATCGACATTTAACATTTAACGCTAGGTCAAATGGCGAATGAACAAGGGTGTGTACCACCGGCACAAAATCTTGTTGTGCACCAACAGCAGCAGCAACAACAACAACTGCCTTTTGCTGGCTACCCCCATGGTTTTCATACGAGTTTATTAAATCAAATTCCTACGTACAACGGAAACCCTACTAAACTCGCCGGGTACATTAGGGCCGTTGAGGATATTTTTAGTCAATTTTGGCAACGACAGGATCCTAATGCTTACATAAATAAACTTTTACTTTGATCAGGGCGAAATAGACTAAAGGGTGCCGCTTTAGAAGTCGTCACCGGACAAATCTATAACAGTTGGAAATCATTAAAATTAACTTTAATTAATAATTTCGGAGACCAACGATCCGAGTTTAACATTAGAATCGGTTTAACTAGAATCAGACAAATAGCGAAAGAATCCCCTATTGAGTTTTACAATAGAATCAGATCTTTATTAGCTATTCTTAATTCTAAAATTTCACTAGGGAATGAACAGCCAGCAATACAGCAAAACATACTTAGGAGGACTAATGGAATCGCTTGGGCTATTTCTGCGTAGCAGAGCACCTAACACTCTTGAAATAGCTTTGGCATACATAAAAGACGAATTAGACGTCCGATATTTCCAAAACTCTAATCATAACAGTTACCAACATAAACCTGCCATTAATGGCCTATATTTAGTTCAGGCTAAAAATCCTAATAAATTACACCCTAATTTCCAAAATCGCGGCAAACTCACAATGTAGCATATACAGGAAGCCGTATTGCACCTCAGTTCAGGCAAACCTTTAATTCAACTTAACCATCTAATTTTAACCAGCCACCTCAGCAATTCCCAGTCGCCCAATCTAAATTTGCGAAATCCACTCAAAACGTTTTTGCTCCAAAAAGAAACTACTAACCCCAAAATTGTCCAGAGCGGATACAAACAAGCAACATTCAAAACAAACCGGCGTCTCATCCCGTAATCATACCTTCAATCAAATTTCAAATCAACCTAATTACATTAGACAAAGCTCACAACCATGCAACTTTTATTCGGAAGAACTGTATTCAACAGACTTCCAAGAACCAAATACACAGGAAAAATTTTTATATTAAAAATGTAAGATATTGCGCAACGCCAGCCTCGAGGGGCGTGGCATCTTCGTTATCTTGAGTGTCATCTTGCCATCGTGGAAACCGGGTAAAAAGTTACTAGATGCTAATAACATCAACCCCGGGGGCCCTGTGTTTCGGGTAAAAAATGCAGGAGTGGACAACGTCGCGTCAGATTTGTTCATTACTAGGCATTCCAGTTGGGACCCCCATGCTCACGTTAGAAGGAAAGGTTCAAGGGTATCAGATTTTTGTATAACTGGGCATTTAAGGTCCCTATCTCGCTGCGCGGAGTGAGAGGGGTGGAAGGGGGAAAGGTGGTTCTCTACAGCCGGTAGAAAGTTTTTTCCTGTTGTAACTTGCTATTTAGTTTAGTCTGTGCGCAGCCGTTGAGAGATAGAAATGTGTATTGAAGACATAAGACTAAATCTTTTACCATTTGAAACACGTTTACTTACATATTCCAACTGGGTCAACAGTGTGGTGTTACCTGCTTCTCTAGCCCGCGCCGGATTTTTTTATTTTAATATCGAGGATTATGTCGAGTGCTTTGTATGTCACGTGGTAGTTCATGATTGGAAAGAAGGTGACGATCCGCTGTCTGAACATATTCGTTGGTCTAACAACTGCTTATTTGCAAGACTACTTTGGGAAGAAAGGAAGAAGCAATTTGGGTACGACACAGTTGACACATCACAACGATGACGTCGTCTTCAAGCACCAGCATGAATGTTAGTGGGGAGATTGAGGAGTTTCTAGAAAGAACTAAAAATAGAAAATCTCCTCTCCTTGTGGATGAAGAAACCCAATCGAGACGACTGGAAAGCTGTAAAAGTCATCTGATTTACAATACTGTGTACATGTTAAGCGAGAAACAGGACCACAACAAGTATGTTGAAGTGGGATTTGATATTTTTTCAAATCTTCAGCCTTCGATAAAAATCGGCTGTTTGGGGTGTTCCGATATTTTAGAATGTGCTATGTTATGTAAAGATCGTCGCAGCTGTGTGAAAACGACAACTATTTCTGCCGACGAATGGCAAAGTAAACTTGCTAATCGTGAAGCATTTTTTCTACGAAGCGCGTTAAATGACTTTGAGAACGAAGATAATAAAATAAAAGAAATAGTGTTTGGAACGATGTATCGTTGCCGGTTGTATCGAAGCGATTTTGTAGAACTGTTTAAATTAAAAGACATTATTAATTACCGTTTGGAACTGTTGCATTCTTTCGCTTTGCCAGCTTTCTATAAAAATTTTCTTAAATTAGTGTCCGAGCTCACGGAAGAGGAGACGGGGGAAAGGATCATTAGTGACGCGTATTTAATTCTAAACAGCGAATTAAACATTAATTACCAGAATATTTTGTGCGTGTTGGAAATTCTTTCCTTATATCCGGAAAATATATTTGAAGCGGTTAATACGTTACGAGGTTCCTGGTAGGAAAACATGATGCAATCTTCCGCAAAAACACGTAAGCAAAATGAAAAGCTGTTAACCTCGTATATTGCAAAACTGGAAATGTTAAAGAAAGACTTGAATAATTACTGCGTAAAAATACGTGTTTTTAAGCAGTTTCGGAATTTATCTATAAATAATCGAAAACAAATAATACGCAACAGTGGCATCGAAGCGGCCGGTTATTCAAGATGAATATAACTTCGTTTTTGTTGCTGTCCCTGCTGACACCCGAAAAGGACATAATTATCTCTAAACCTGTTTTGGCACCGCGAGCTTACATTTATCCCGAGCTTGCTAACGACACTGCTCCATTGCCAGCCTACAATGAATCGTTTTGGCCTAAAAGATGGATGCCCATGACCTTGGATCACTTATCAAATGGACACGAAGGTTTTGTTTTTCGAGCGAATTTAAAACATCGATTTAGTAATGAGACAGGAACGGCCTCCTTTCTCTTATATAAAATTCGTTACAAAATTAATAATGCGCTCGAGGAAGTACATTGGAAAATGGAAATATGGAACCGTTCACTTAGCGGTATGAAAAACTGTAGCGACTTTGTTCCGCATATTACATTTAATCACTATTATGTTGTAGAGCTTATATTATCTATAATAGTATTAGTATTAATTGTGTTGTGTTCGTTAGTAAGTTATACTTTTTATAAAGAAGTAATTCAATAAAAGAGTTTTTAAAAAGTATTTTTTATTTATTTTTAATAACTATACAAGATCATTCTTAGATATCCACGAATTATGGCTATTATCAAAACCTTACCATTTAACGAGCAGTTGACTTCCTTTTTTTCTAACTACCTTTTCTACTAGAAAAATGCTGGGATGTTTTGTTTTCTGCAGCTCGTATTCGTAAAATGCGCCTTTAATTTCCTCGCCGTTTTCGTCTTCTAAAATGTATGTCCTTGGATTGGTAAGGCGGACTTTTTCAACTTTAAAAATTTCATTGCTCCATGTAGGCGTGTATCCTTTAGCAAACGCCGCCCGATGCTTGCTAACCCTTACGCGATCGCCAACGTAAAATTTTTGCTTCTTTGGATCCACCATTTTTATATGACTGTACGCTCTTTT
This sequence comes from Agriotes lineatus, assembly GCA_940337035.1. Lineage (NCBI taxonomy): Eukaryota > Metazoa > Arthropoda > Insecta > Coleoptera > Elateridae > Agriotes > Agriotes lineatus. Next base: position 96,740 of record CALNHX010003479.1, on the reverse strand, counting down.
AAAAATTTCGGGGGCGTTACTTTTATTAACGGCTTCCGGTTTGTATCCAATTGTTCTGTGTTTTGTCGAATTATATTTCTTTACAATTTTTGGCAATAGATGTAGGCACTTGTACGATCCTTGCAAACTAAACTGTTTCCACATCATATTCTTGAGTGTGCGATTCAATCTTTCTACTATGCTGCTTTTTAGATTGGAATAACTGCTGTAATGGTTGACGCCGAATTTCCGCATTAAATTTTGAAACTCCTTGTTATAAAACTCTTTGCCCATATCTGTTTGCAAGTTTTTAGGCGCAGTTTTAATAGATGAAAGCACTTTTTTCATTGCTTCAGCAACAGCTTGGCCGGTTTTTTGTTTAACGGGAAGCGCCCAAGCGTATTTTGAAAACGCGTTGATCACCACTAAAATGTATCGATAGCCTTTATTTGTTTTTGCGTACGGTATCATTTCCACCAAATCGGCTTGAAATAAATCGTTTAGTCCCTTTACAATCACTCGTCTTCGTTTAAAATTTTTTCGAGCGGGTTTATGTAATTCTTCGACAACTTCGTCTTTAGTAGCTCCCATGATGGTTAAATTGCATAACGAACTCGCAACAGAATATGTGTTTTGAGTTTGGTTTGTGCTTTGCGCTTATTTTATCGCCTTCGTTTAGTTTAGTTCCAATGAGGTCTTCCTTATTAGTAGACTTCTCTTCGCCGTTTATGGATATTTTCGCATCTAGCGGTGTCCAACTAATATTCGAAATAGTTGCAGCCGGTAGTTTATATATGTATTCCAAAGTTTCATTAGCAATTAAAAGTCGATACTGCCCATTTCTATCGGCGTTGAGTGCCATAATGTAAAAAATAGCGCTGCGACTAACTGACTTAAGCTCGCCCTTGTAAGTTTCTATCTTCTTTGTCACATCTTCAATATCCTTCTTAGAAGTTTCCATAATTTTTGTCGCATCTTTAACAACTGACGCAATCTCTTTCTTAAAAGTTTCTACCATCTTTGTCGCATCTTCGGCCACATATATTTTCGTTTGTTCTACACCCGCAGAATGGTGATGCTGGTGTAGATGTCTGCCAAATTTATCTATAGGCATATTTCGCCCCGAAAGTCCGCTACTATATGACGAGTTGTGACGCATAACTCGCTATTTATTTTATAACCTTAGCGGTTCTTAAAGCGTCAATGATACTAACAATTTCGTTATCGTGACCTGTGTGTCCAGCTGCCTGGGAGGCAAGTAATACACGCAACCGATTCACTAATGAGTTGGGATCCTTCCAAGGAACATATTCCACTTTTTTGTCCGTCACTGTTAGTAATCCCTTACCGCGCCGTGGTACCTTCGTCGCTGGTCTGCCAGGAGCTTTTATGGTTGAGGAGGCAGTTAGAGGTCGTACTATTTTCATGTATTTAGTCCCTGCGTTACCGCTGATCCTTTGTGCGGGGTCGTAGTTTACACGATTTGCGGCGGACCGCTCAACTAAATCTAGATATTGCTCTAAATCTGTTGTTTTGTATATATTTGGTTTCTTTTTAAACATCAATTCGTAAAATCCTGGAGTCCCTTTGTAGATTATTCTGTTGCCGTGGTCCGTAATAACGATATCTTCGCCCTCGAACTTGATTTCTTTATTTCCTATTGCAAACTTATCTCTCTCTACGTCGAATCGGACTCCGCAGTGCAAATCATACTTGTTCTCGGTATCTCGTATCATTCCTTCCACGTATGTGCGAGCTAACCCTTGAAATTGTTCTAAATATTGGCCAAGAACTTCCGGTTGCAGCATTTGTTGGATGGTTTCTCTGGCCGCTTGTACAGCACCTTCTTCTGCTGCCGCCTCCGCAACCTCCGTTTGCAACTGCTCATCGTATTCCTCTACTGGTTCACTCTCGGATAATACATGCGTAGGCAAAACTCGAGGTTTGGAGGTGTGTGATGGCCCCGGTGTGGAAGTGTGTGATGATCCGGGAAGGAAAGAAACTTTGCCTGGGGTGCCTATCGCTCGCGGACGGGGCAAGATAGAGGGTGTGGATACTCTACGTTTAATGGTTATTGGCAAATAATCCGCTTTTGGTTTGCCCACTGACGCGCCTTCTTGCTTTATAGTTGTTAGCAATTCGGCGAGCGGTTTGGAAAGGGGTTTGAATTGCTCCGCTAAAATCGTTTGGGATTGGGCAATGTCTGCTTTTAAAGCCGCGTATTTTCTTTTTACGGCTTTTCTAGTTTTAAGCAACTCCCTAGCCAAACGCTTATCCATCTTTCGTTTGTGGATGTCCGACAGCCACTGAGTCCTTTTAAAAACTGGTTTTAATTATATATTTTAAAGTAACAATCGAATCCTTTCCTATATCTTCCCAAATTCATTTCGCTATCTTTATCTATAACTAACAATCCATAACTGTCGTTCCAACAATACGCGCATAATTTTTTAAACTGCTCAAAAGTCATGTCGACGTTTACGTGATCGTCGTGTATGTGTTTTAGATTGGTTTTGTCTTGTTGAAAAACTACAATAAGGTTTGCGTTATCTCTAATAAGTTGTTTAGGAATAGACGAATACGTTTGGCACAGATAAAAACAATCGATATTTCTATGTCGTCCGAAACAAAAATAATCCCTAATTATGCTTTGACTATCGCAAACCACGTCGTCGAATATGATGACAGAATTAGGTTTTGCATCTTTAGGTTGTTCAATTACAGACCCATCGAGATATTCATACAACCCAATTTCTTTTATGGGTTTTAGGAGTTTCCTCAGGTACTGGTATTTTGGTTGATCCAGAGATTTACAATATAAATAAATGTTTTCGAATCGTAAACCGTTTGGATGTTCTAACAAGCTGATCATTATATTAGTTTTGCCGCAGTTAGATCTGCCAATAATAAGGCCTCTTTTACATCCTTCTCCCAATAACACGCTGTGTTTTCGATATTGTTGGGTTAACGCGCTAGCGTCGTGATTTACGATCGGCAGCGATTGGCTCTGTTTCTCAATCTTAATTTTTCTCATTTTTTACCACCACCACCACCCGTGATGCGTACATTAAAAACTGAGCCCAACCTACCTAGTACCGAAATTATATAAGTAAAATTTCTTTAAAGTGTATGCAGTTGCGGCGCAACTATCGCACGTGTAATATGAAAGAAGAAAGTATTGGTCGTCGTCGTCGTCGTCGTCGCCTTCGTCGAGGAAGAAAAGGTCGCGGTGTATTAAATACGCTCATAGATAAGTTGCCGTTTGAATTGCACGTGCCGGGATATAGATTTTGCGGTCCGGGCACTCGTCTAAAGAAAAGACTTGCACGCGGAGATCGAGGAATCAATCAGCTGGACGAGGCGTGTAAAGAACACGACATCGCGTATTCGCAACATCAAGATCTTCAAAGACGACACGAAGCCGATAGAATACTTGCCGACAAGGCGTGGACACGTTTTTGTTCGAGAGACGCAAATTTAAGGGAAAAGGCGGCTGCACTAGCTATAACCGGTGTTATGAAGGGAAAAACTAAGCTGGGGATGGGAGTCCGTCGGCCTAAAAGAAGTGGTGGCGCTATAAGCTTTAAGAGTGCAGTTACTCGCGCTAGAAACCGGCTCAAAGAAAATAAAGGGCGCCGCAACAACCTATTGGCGGCCTCTAAACTGGCTCTAGGTTCAATCGCGAAAAACAAAATAACGCAACCAAGAAGTAGAATAATAAAAATTCCTAAAACGGGAGGTATTTTACCGCTCATCCCCATATTTGCCGCATTAAGCGCTCTTGGATCATTGGGAGGGGGAGCTGCGGCGGTCGCCAAAGCTGTTGGAGATGCCAAAAGTGCCGCCAAAGATCTAAAAAAAAAGGAGCGGCATAATAAGACGATGGAAGCAATAGCCCTTGGAAAAGGTTTACATTTGGCGCCCTATAAAAGAGGTTTCGGATTATACTTGAAACCGTATCAACTAACAAAAAACTAACTGTGAAGCTGCCTCGACGCGCACTAACAAACGTCGATTTAATTAAGTAAGCAAAAATATTAAAAATTCCAAATTTTAGGGGTGTATACATGCGTAACGATTTACCTTTGAGGATTCGTGAGAACGAAGCCGGTATTGTAAATTTAGACGATAAAGTAGGCCCGGGTACTCATTGGCCTGCTTACGTAAAACGTAGTAAAAATATTAGATACTTTGATAGTATAGGGCATTTAAAACCACCCCTAGAATTAATAAAATATTTTCGTAGAGATGGCGGCGGCGGCAGCAAGAATAAGATTACATATAATTTCGAGAGATATCAGGACGTAAATTCTTATAATTGCGGACATCTTTGTTTACAGTTTTTATATAGCTACTCAAATTGACTTTTACCGGCAGTTAACGTTCGATTCTCGAAAGTAGCATTTCACAATGTCTTTCATTTTTACGCTTACTGGAAGATCGTCCGTTTTAAGTTCCGATTGCAATCCCCCGATTTTCCTGGACGAAGAAAACGAGTACGTTATGGGTTTACTTAGTTTTGAATCCTACAACACCATACCTAACGTGAACAAATTTAACAATAGTTTTCAGCTTACCGGTCGGCCAGAAATCGTGCTACCCGATGGAGCATACGAAATTAACGATATCAATGAATATATTCAAACGCAGCTCAGCCGCGAAAACCATGAATCGGTTTCAATAAGAGGTATTAACAGCACTATGAAAACTCGAATTAAATCCTCTCACGAAATAGATTTCACATCGGCGCGCTCAATAGGACCATTGTTGGGATTCGAAAGATCAAAGTATAAAGCCGAAAAACCCCACACGTCTGAAAATGTAACAAACATCATGAATATAAATTCCATATTAATCCAGTGTAACGTGGCTTTAGGTTCCTATAAGAATGGCACGCCGGGTCATATAATTCATCAATTCTTTCCTACCGTGCCGTCTGGTTTTAAAATAGTGGAGTCTCCAAATCCGGTTGTCTATCTCCCGATAAGCACAAAAACGATTACAAACATAACGATTAAAATACTCGATCAAGACGACAAACCCATCAGTTTCAGTTCGGAAACTGTAACGGTAGGTTTGCATTTGAAGAAGGTGTAATGGGTTTTCGATTTAATTCCTACTATCCAGAGCATCCGATCGCCAATAATAGTCCATTGTTAAAAACATATAACAAGCGACGCACCAAGTGTTTGAAGATCAGTAGGAAGTCAGCGCCCGATCGGTTGACAAAGAAGAACCAAGCGTTTCTCAAATCGCTCGGCTTCCAGTTGTTGACACAATGAGTATTTTAAATATTGGCGAAAAAGTTCTTGTTGACAATTCAATTGTTAGCAAGGAAATACATACCCACCAACCTTATACTAATCGCTTTGAAAACAACGATGAAATTCGCATACCGATTCAAGAGGATATGTCAACTCTTCCCGGTTTAAGCTACCTATACATAGAAGGAAAACTACAGAAATCTACGGGAGTGCCTACATTAACCGCAAAATTCGTAAATAACGGAATTGCCCACCTATTTAGCGAAATTAGATATGAAATGAATGGAATCGTAGTAGATTCGGTAATTAAACCCGGTATCGCGTCTACAATGAAAGGTTATGTCTCATACACAACCGACGATGTTAAAAAACTGCAAAACGCCGGATGGCTTCCGTAAGCGGGCGACTCAGTAACAGATGCATCCGGCAATTTTAATGTTTGCGTACCGCTGAAAATGTTGCTGGGATTCGCCGAGGATTACGGCAAGGTAATACTAAATATCAGGCAGGAATTGGTCTTAATTCGAAGCAATACCGACAATGACGCCGTAATTAGTACAGACGATACCGAAGTTATTAAAGTCACAATTGAAAACATTTATTGGAAAGTTCATCATATTACTGCGGGTCTTGCTCAAGAATTAGCTTTCACTAAATACATAGATCAGAATATCGACACCCCGGTGACGTTTAGATGTTGGCAGCTTCATGTAGTTTCGGCCGTAAATCAAGCTACTCAACATTCGCACGCTATTGCCACCAGCACAAAATTGGAAACTCCGCGACACATTATAGTGGGTTTTCACACAAATCGCGAGGGTTAAATAGATAAAAACATGAGCGAATTCTATCATTGCAATATTAAAAATCTCAAAGTTTATTTAAACACAGAAAGGCGCCCATACGATAATTTTAATATAGATTTCCAAAAGAATCATTATGCAACCCTATATCAAATGTATTCTCAATTTCAATCTACTTATTATAATAAACGCGATGAACCGCTATTTTCTCCAAACGAAAGCGCCTCTCATCGTTGTAGATTGTTCTAATCAAAAAGACTACCTGCAGGCAAATGCCGTAGTGCTTAGATTAGAATTTGACACCGCGAACAACGTTGCCGCCAATACAACTGCGTACTGTTTAGTTTTGCACGACAGAGTATTTACCTACAACGCTCTCACTAAAGCAGTTAAACAATTGTAATCAGCAGCAGCAGCATGTTTGTCATATTAGATTTGCAAGGTTTTAAGATATCCGAAAAGAAGTTTTCGCCAAAGGAATTAGCTGCTTACGATGGAGATGCCGTTTCGCACTATATCTTCAGGGCTCCGCCGCATTTACAAAAAGAAGCAAAATGGCTCATAAATAATCACCACTGCATTAATTGGAACGAAGGGTTTACTCCGGCCTTTATGTTTCCGAAGATCCTTCAACGACTTGTTCGAGATGCCGATGTAATATACGTAAAAGGACGGGAAAAGGCCACATTTTTAAGAAATTACATTAACAAACACATCGTCGAGATAGAAGAACAACCGACACTGTCTGCTTCAAAACCGGCCTGCATGCATCATTCGCAATCTTTTTGTTACTGCGCCTTATCCAATGTTGGTCATTTACAGAAACACTATGTGATGCAATATGTATCTGCTCCCGAAATGTATAATTAAAGGTAAATAAAAAACAACAACAACTTTTATAAACGTGTTTTATTTTACATTTCTATGGAATAATGGCCCCATGGGATGGTATCTATTCTATTTTCTAATATATGGCGTTTATCATCTAAAGCACTAAGAGCTACCTTAGTCTGCCTTACACTATGTACATTATGCTTAGTAGATGTTATTAAATTTTGATTTCTGTAAATTTCGACTTCGTCCTGCAAACATTTCAAGTAATCGTCAAAGCAGATTGTATTTTTTACCACACAACTCTTTACACCTTTTGCTTTTTTTACTACTTTGGTTTTGTTGGTGTTACTGTCCACCTTGAGGCTGTAAAGTTTACTCTTCAAGCCCACAAATTCTGTCATTATTTCGCCATTATTTTCTTCCTTCATCAAACCTAACACTTTTTTGTTTACTCTAGGAATTTCAAATACATTATTTTCCGGATAATCTGAAGTGTCAAATTTATGTAAATCTTGCTTTATAATTTCGTAAACATTTTCGGAAGTAATTTCGTAGATTAACGAGTCAGTGTCTGTGTATAGAAGCTTGCAATTTTGGGGGGGGAAATCCCGACATCATATAATTATAATGAAAATCGTAAACGCAAATTTTGGATAAATCTAAAATACACATTCCTATGTAGACAGGTTTCATAAACCAAATTTCCGTTTTCTTTAGTTCAATTGCCACAATATGTTTATCGAATATGGACCTACTATGAAAATTTGGTTTCGAAATATAATACCTAGCTCCGAAACGGCCGTCCCACCTGGAAACTAATTTGATGTTTTTATGTTTTCTCACATTTTGCATAGTCTTGCCAAAAACAGCGTTATTCATTTATTTATAAAGATTTTTTTCAAACTCGTTCCTCGCTGCGGTTCTCAATTTTGTATTTAGATCGATGTATTGTTCTAACCAGGGTGATTGGTCGAATGTCAAAACGCGATGAATTCTAACAAGTTTTAAATTATCCGCCAAACACTGCTTCAAATTACGATAATGTATGACATATTTTTCCTTGTTATATAAAGTAGTTAGCAATTTTTTTTGTGTTGATCCAGGAGGATAGCCGTGTTCGGAACAAAAAGGTAAACTTTTGTGTGGGTCATGTAACGTTTGCGGATACTCTAAATCAACTTCTAGTATGTACCCTTTTGAAGCATCGTCAGCTATAGCGTTAACATTAAAATTTTCAACTTCAAAATCAGAGAGCCATCTAAAGCCCTTATATGGAAGGGCCTGACTCATCCCCCACCCGTACAAGTTGTTGACGTCATAATACAACAGGTACTTAAGGGCTTTAGAAGGGTCGAACTGGCCATTTTTCATACAGTGATTATTTGCTTTACTATACCTACTAATACATTGGCAAATCCCTCCTCGAATTCCTTTTTCTATAAAAAGAAGCATATTTATATCGGAAAGGAGTTCTAATTGAATTTTGGTATACTTTAACATTGCATCCCAAGTAAAACCGGGTGTTGTGTAATACCAGGCCGGATCTAAACCGTATGTATCGAAACAACTTTTTCTAAAGTTTTCAAATACATCCGCCAATAATAATATGTCTGTTTTCAGGTACAGGTCCGAATAGTCGCCTAAATTCTTAATTTGAAATGTTTCCCAAACAGTTTGAGCATGCTGATAATCGTTTTCGCTTATATCGGAATCTGTTAATCTACTAAAAAAATGTTCTTTAGCCGGAAGCGACTCTTCCTCAAATTTTTCATAATTTGTCATATATTCGTAAGGATAAACCCCCTTCTTGGAAAGCAAGGAAATTTTAAAATTATCCAAATGCGAATTTTGTTTCCTCAAAATTTTAAAATCACCCGGTTGCAAATAGGATGCCAATTTTTCCAAAGAAGAATTCATAAATCGAAACGAATCTATAAATTTAAATTTAATACCATCTCCGTCGATAGTTTTCGTAAAAGAAATATAGCGCTCCTTGTTTAGCGGCAACAGGCTTATATTACCGGGTATAGCTTTAACTAGGGTTTTAACAAAGAAGTGACTATCGTAACCGCTAAAATTATGAAACACCACGGGAATAATTCTAGGTGTTTTATAATTTAGATTGCAATTACTATGAGCGGGTCCCTTAAATTTTCCAGTCATGTGGCAATGATCAAGCACGCGTTTTCTCACTTCTGACTCATCCCCTAAAACGAATTCCTGCTCGCAAATATGACAGACCGGGGCTAGAAGAGCTTCATTTTTCTGTTGTTCACTAATTTGCATTGGTTTGTAACGGTTGAAATATTGTTTTAAATTGCCCGAAATATTTTGTAATTCTTTTACATACCATTCAATACAATCTGCTCCGCGATAGCTTCGAAAATAGCTCAGCGAATTATCAAAAGTACAGTGCAGATAGTAACCAATGCTACACGCCTCATGGTCTTGATACCTGGCTGTACTTTTGTTCACCGGGCTATCGTTTACCTCCTTAAGAATGGCCTCCAGGTCGCTGTAAACAATAAAAGGACAAAGCTCCTTATAATTAAAATCCTTAAATTCTAAAAACGTGCCGGGCTCGAGAAGATTCACTTTGCACTTGTTCATTGCTATACAGTCCACCGTATGTGCGCCAAGTTTATTTTCACTTCCAAAATACTGAAGACATCTATCGCAAATGAATTTCTTATGGTTTTTTTTCGACAGTTGCGAACTCACCAGTCTGGACAAGTTTTTAATTAAACAGAAATGCAGCTTCACAGACGGCACGTCTTCGTCGCCTTCTTCTTCCATGTCTGGTTCCATCCCATATTGTTGATTAATTTCGTATTTTTCATCTTCATAATATTCTTGTATCATTAAGAGGTTAATGTGAACGGCTTGCTTGTTTGAAGTCAAATAGGCTGGCGATGTAGAGTAAAGTTGTTCCCTCACGCTAAGAACATACACAATGACTGATACATTGTTTTGTTTCTCAAATTTCGGAATCTGCCTTAGCGTCATTGGAAACTCGATGCCCTCCAAATTCAAATGGTGTCTATAATGTGGATAACTCGAAACTCGATTCGTATTATCGTCGGCAGGAAACAGGTGTGCCATCACGCTCCAGGCAAAACAGGCCTCGTCGTTTAAATTTTTAATATTAATAACTGCCTTTTTTCTTTCAATTTCGGGAGGTAAACGAATAAAGGAGTTGCCGTGGAACAGCTGTTCGCATCTATTGATGTTGACAAAAAGCGAAAGAATCTCGTGTAGCGCCTATCCGGATTCCCCCTCTTCAAAAACATACACCTTATTTAGAATTTTTGATGAAACATGTTCTTGAAACCATTGTTTTAAATTTGGCAGGTCCTGTTGTAGAATTGGCTGATTTTTAGTGTTAAAGTATTTTGTGGAGAAAATTTCCGAATTTGCAGTTTCTTTTATAAATTCCGCACAAAACACCGTATTAACTTTAATTGCACTATTATTTTTAAGGACATTTTCAATTTTTCTTTTAAACAATACGCGGCAATCTTCTAGAAATTCTTCAATTTTTTTATGGACCAAATTTATTACAACACCTGTTTCAAGTCGACACTCGAATGCGCTCTCTACGTTTTGCCAGTTTACACGTTCATTTAATTTGGAGATTTTGCCGCCAGATATCCCGGCCCCAGTTTTTATAATTGAGTTGAGCAGCACCTGGTACCTTTTCAAATGTCCTATTGATGTTTCGACATGCTTGCGGACTCCAATTGACTTGCAGCTTTTCAGTAATCTTGTTAATAGCCGAATATTGGTTTCATTAATTGTCAAACTTTTTAAAATTTTATCACGTGCCGAAGGTAGGGTTTTAAAGATTTTATAGCACTTTTCGATAAGTTCTACGGCCGCACCGCTAACTCGCGCAATTTCATTTTCGTTGGACATGTTTACTGTTTTCAAAAACTGTTTACATACTGACGAAGTACTAGTTGGCGTTTGTCTTTATACTAATCTTTAATGGCGTTTTCTAGAATTATTTTTTAAAAAATAACACTGCGCATTGAAAATATCCTTCGTGCCTTTCAATTAATTTACATAGTAAAAGCTGCATTTATCAAAGCTGTTCTTGAAATAATAAAAATATACGCTGCAAACGAGCGAGTATAATATTGCCTTTCTAATTTAATGTGGTTTATATTGCGACCTGTGATTTTTACCAAGCGTCAATGTTATTTTCATCAGACATATGGGTTCCGTAATAATTGTTTAAGATCAAATGTTAGCTCGCTGCGAAACACTTTTTTTATGTTAAAATAGAAAGGTTTAACAAACCCATCTAAATTATTGAGAAGAGTCAACATTTTTGGACTTAACTACAATTATTACTAGGCGTATGTAGGTGAATGGCACAGTGATTTACAAATCAAAACTAAATATTGCACATTGGTGAAAAGCCTTTACATGCTTCAATACAAAAGCTAGCTCATGAAAAACCCTAATCGGGAACAAATAAAGCTAATTTATTGACGCATATATGCAAATATAAAGGCACCTTTTACCTAGTTGCGCTATTTTAAATTTATAATACCGCCCGTGACATTAGTGCAAGGATAATAATTAAAACAGAGCTGAAAGCGATTCGCACCGGTTAATTACATTAACACTTAAACCTACCTAAATTATTACTTAGCGTATGTAGGTGAATGGCGCAGTGAATTTAAAAAAAGCCGGCTTGCAGCTAAAAACGTTTACTTGATTGCTACGCATATGGGTGAAAAACCTTATTTGCGAACAAACTTGTTCCATTTATAAAACAACTAATATATGGTTGCACACGGGAAAAAAGCCCTGCAACTAATTATGCTAGTATAGACCGGAATGGCAGTAATACTTTCGCCCGTGCAAGTATAAACGCTAATTGCATCAGCCGCTGAGCCGGTTCGTGCCTGACATTGGCCTGCATAGAATATAAATGGAATTTGGTTTTAATGTTAATACCTTAAAATATGTGAATGTAGCTTACACGCATAAGAAAGAGCCACCATTTTTAAACTTAAAACAACAATAACAAACTAAACTAAAAAATAGCCGATTGGACTGGAATGGCAGTGGCCTTGAATTAATACTTTTGCTTGTGTAATTAGCGCAAGTATAAGCTTCCGCGGCATTACTCGTTCATGAACGCTAATTGCATCAGCCGCCTTAATAATTAAAACATAGCTGAAGGTGGTTTGCACCTGGCATTCATGCTAATTATTAATATAAATGAAAAAATTTAAGACGGTTTGCAAATGACAAACGATAAATTGGCCTTTAATTTGTTGCTGGATCTTCCCTCCGCGCAGTGAGATAAGGACCTTAAATGCCGAGTTATACAAAAATCTGAAAACCTTGAACCTTTCCTTCTAACTTGCGCATGGAGTCCTAAAACACTGATGTGCGATTTTTCAGGTTTAGGGGATGTTATTCACATCTAGTGACTTTTTACGCGGTTTCCACGATGACAAGCTAATGAAGATGACACCTTGCAGTTTCACTTCCGGTTCCCACGCTCATCAAAATTTGACAGCACTGGAATAGATTAGCCTTAAATATACAAAAAACCTGATGCGAGCCCTCAGGGTTGGTGTTGCACATAAGGGCCTCACAATATGGCGACTGGGGCTCTGCCCCCCGGGTTCGCTTGAGTTAGAGAGAGAAAGATGGTTTTTTGTAGAACCCTATGTGTTAAAGAGAGAAAGATAGATGTTTGATGACTGTCAGACACCGATGACCTTTGACATTTGGTTTCCTCCCCCTCCCCGAAGAGGAGAAACGACAAATTAGCCTTAAAAATTTGCATTTTTATTTTAAAAAACATGGGGGCCTCGGCGGCTAGGGCTCTGCCCCTGGGGTTGGTGTTGCGCATGTGGGCCCCACAATATGGCGGCTGGGGCTCTGCCCCCCGGGCTCGCTTGAGTTAGAGAGAGAAAGATAGATTTTTGGTGACTGACAGACACCGATGACCTTTGACATTTGGTTTGGCCCGCTTGAGATTGCGCAATACTGCGTCAGCCGCAAAGTGGTCCAGAAATGACATGGGGTGATCCAGAACCGGCCCAACTCTACTACTCAAGTAGCCGAAATTCCCATACCCAGCCTATTTAAGGAAGAGGAAAATCATTAGATTATTTATTTAATTTTCATCCAGAATTTGTTGGTTTAATCGGATCAGACCTTCTTGCGGATTTACCTGCAAATGTCGATTGCCGTTGGAACCATACCCAGACGGAAAAAACCACAATACCTTTCTTTTATAACAAGTCCCGAGTAAAGCAAGAAATACAGAAAGGAAATAAATGTAACTTTTTCAAAATTAACCAATACACACTAACTTGCATTCATGTGCCACCTAGGACAGAATACATCGTCAAATTACCTGCAGTAGGTACAAATAGAAACAAAATTTCACCTACACTGCATTTCTCACAACATTTGGCCATGCCATCCACTATAGTTCGACTACACAACAATTGGTTTTATACTACCGTAATTAATACCTCTGACGAAGAACAAACATTAACCATCAACAACCCACTCTATTTAACTGATTACGTTGACGACCAAAATATTGATGAAGTCCAAATTAACAATCATAATGCTACCAATCAACCCTCACATAATCCCACAAAAAATTTATTGCTACAAAACTTAGAGAATAACCTATGAACGGAGCATTTAAATCCCGAAGAAAAATCGTTGCTAACAAATGTATGTCTTGAATTCAAGGAAATCTTCTATCATCCGGAAATTCCTTTATCAGCTACAAACCTCGTAAAACACCGAATTAGGACAAAAACCGAAATTCCTATTTTTACTAAAACATAGATACCCCCACGTACATCGTCCAGAAGTCAAAAGTAAATAGAAAAAATGTTACAAGACGAAATAATCGAACCATCCGAGAGCCCATACAATTTTCCTAAATGGATTGTTCCTAAGAAACTTGATGCCTCCAATAAACAAAAATGACGCATAGTAATCGACTATCGCAAACTAAACGAAAACACCATCGAGCACAAATTTTCATTACCTAACATAGAAACAGTATTAGATTATTTAGGTCGTGCTAATTATTTCTCCACCCTAGATCTGGCCTCGGGCTTCCATCAAATTGAAACTGAAAATGAGGACAGAAAAAAACCTGCGTTTTCTACAGAGGAGGGCCATTAACAGTTTAAACGACTCCCATTTGGGCTTAAAAGCGGTCTAGCCTACTTCCAAAGAATGATTAACACAGTTCTCAAAGGCGTAACCCCTATACAATGCCTCGTCTACTTAGATGACGTAACAGTTTACTCGTCTTCCCTACACCAAAACATTACCCGATTAAAAAACGTATTTCAACGATGTCGCACCACCAATCTCAAAATTCAGTTAGATAAGTCCGAATTTCTACACAAATCCGTAAAATACCTAGGACATGTCATAACATCAGAAGAAATCCAACCGGATCCCTTAAAAATTCATGCCATAAAAAACTTTCCAATACCCAATGTTTTATTTTGTAACTGTTATTTATTAATGCACAAAATATTCATATAAAAGAGTACAAAAACTAGACTGACCTTACGAGTCCATTACTACATTACGACGACTGTGTCATCTGATCTACAGTGGTATATCTTAACTACTTATTAATTATACAACACGTTCCCTTTTTTTATAAACAAGATACAAATAAGGATTAATGATAAAGATAAATAAGAATTAATGATAAAGATAATAGTCCTTGTATTTTGAAGGTATTTTCCGTTGTCTTGTCGTCTTGGTCTGCGGTGTGGCTATAGGACTCTGTACGTCTTTATCATCACGACTATAGACAGTTTCTGTTACTACTTCGCGATCACTTTGATTGGTCCCGAATTCACAATCACTTGTTTGAAATCGGCGTTCACTTGTTTGGAATTTGCGATCACTTTGTCTGGCCCCGAATTCGCGATCACTTACTTGAAATTCACGTTCACTTTGTCTGGTCCCAAATTCACGATCACAGGATATACCATTCTTGGTTGTTTCACTGAAGATTTTCCCATTTGGATCGGCACGACCATTAACTTTTTCTTTTTCAGTAGTTATGTTCTCTGACGGCTCTATATGTTCTTCATTTCTTTCCTCCTTATATGGTTTCAAGTTAACTCGATTTCTCTGATAAAGCTTTCCATTTGTGTTAACAATATATGACCTGTCTGATAATTGTCTATCTACTGTTCCGGGAGTCCATGTTTTAGATATGTTGGGTTTTAGTTGTATTTGTACTTTTTCCCCTACATGGAGATCTGGTAAGTTCCTTGTATTTTTATCATAATAATATTTACCTTGTTGATGGTTTCTTTTAATTATTTCTGGAACTTCTTCTATTGGTTTTGGTATTAGATTTAGTGAAGGTATACCATGTCTGGTCTGTCTGCTCATCAATCGTTGTACTGGACTGGTTCCAATTTTGTTTGGTGTATTTCGCCAATGTAAAAGCATCCACCATAAGTCTTCTTTTGTTTCGTCACTTTTCTTGATGAGATTCTTCGCTATTTTAACTGTTGATTCCGCCTTCCCATTGGTCTGTTGATGATAGGGTGATGATGTTACATGTTTAAAATTGAATCTTTTTGAAAATTCTTCCATTTGTTGATTAACAAAATGTGTACCTTGGTCTGAGATTAAAAGTTCCGGTACTCCATATCTGCTGAAAGACTCTTTCAGGCTGTGTATAACTGCATTCGGAGTTAGATTTTTTAGAAAAGTAATCTCAAAATAATCTGAGTAGTGATCAACCAATACGAGCACCTTACGTTGTTTTCCTTCGTATTGTACAAAACATATATCCATTGAGAGTATTTGCCATGGATAATTAGGAATAGGACTTGACATCATCGGTAATTTTTGTTGATTGGTGGCATGTTTTAGACATACTTGGCAATTTCGAATTTTTTTCGTAATTTCAGTAGACATTCCGGGCCAGCAAACATTCTGTTTTGCTAATTTAAAGGTATTTTCAATTCCGTTATGGCTAACGTGAAGTTTATCTATGAGCGTTTTCCTCAATACAAAAGGTATTAAGATTTTGTCCGATTTTGTAATAAAGCCATCCTGTAATGAAAGTTCATGTTTATACTTGTTATAAATTTTAATATCATCGGGTATTGATTGTAGCAATACCTTTAAAAATATTTTTTTCTTTACCCTCACCCTCTTCTTCCGCAGTTGCTCGAGAAAGTGTATCTGCAACTATGTTTTCTTTTCCTGGAACATATTGTAGTTTAAAGTTGTATTTTTGTAATCGCATCATCATGGCTTGTAGTCTTTTGGGCGCTTTCAGTAATGGCTTACTGAAAATTTAAAGTAGTGGTTTGTGATCTGTTTTGATAATCACACTTGGATTTCCAACTATATACTCATTGAATCTGGTACATGCGAATAGAATTCCTAACAATTCCTTCTCTATCATTGCGTAGTTTCGTTCAGGTCTGGTAAGTACTCTAGAGGCGTATGCTATAATTCCTTTTTCTTGGTAAATAACAGCACCTAGTCCTTCTGAACTTGCATCACATTCCAGCGTAACTGGTTCGCTTGACTTGTAGTACGCTAAAGTTGTGTCACAAATACCGTCTTTTAGTTTGGTGAATTCTTCCTGTTCGGGTTGTTCCCATTTCCAGATTGAATCAATTCGTAGTAATCTTCGTAAACAAGTTGTTTGACTACTAAGATTTTTTATATATCGGCTTAAGTAGGTCACCATGCCTAAGAATCTGTGTAGGCTTTGCTTGTTAGTTGGAACTGGCATGTTCTTAATTGCTGTAATTTTTGTCATATCTGGCTTAAGACCTGTATTTGTCAGTATATGTCCATAAAACTTTACCTCTTTCTGACACAAATTTATTTTGAGTTTATTTAGTTTCACATTATTTTCTCTCAAACGTTGGAATAATGCTCTTATATTTTTATTGTGATCTACTAATGCTTCATCAATTGTATCTCCACATCCATAAACCAAAATATCATCTGCCATAACCTCTATACCATGTAAATCTTGTAAGAGTTGGTACATTTTCATAGCGAAAAGTTCTGGAGCTGGACTTACACCAAAAGGCAATCTCAACCATCTATATCTACCGTATGGTGTCCAGAATGTAGTTAATTTGCTACTTTCTTTTGTTAATTTCAAATGCCAAAACCCTTTTTTTGTATCCACTGTTGTGAAGACCTTTGCTCTACCAAGTTCTGGTAGTATTTCGTCAATTGTGTTAAATTGAAAATGTGGTCTCTTTAAAGCTGTGTTAAGCGGAATTGGGTCAAGACAAATTCTAAAAGAATTCTTTTTTTGTACTAGCAAAATATTACTAACCCATTCTGTGTGTTGCTCCTCCTTAATAATTATCTGTTTTTCAACTAAACTATTAAGTTCTTTTTTTAATTTGTCTCTTAAGTTAATTGGAATTCTTCTAGCAGGTTGTATGATAGGTTTAACTTTATTGTCGATTTCCAATTCTACCTCTCCTGCTAGTAACCCTTGTCCTTGAAAAATATCCTTATATTCAGTTACAATCTGTTGTGCTTGTTCATAACCATCTTGTGAGTTAGGATTAATTGATACCTTTTTACAATATTTAATCAATTCCAAGGATGTGCAAGCATTTGCCGAAAGAAGTGGTCCATGTTCTACGTCAACTACTTGAAACAGTATCTTGTATTTCTTATTTTTATGAATACATGGAATACGAATTTCTCCGTTTACCGGTATGAGTGCTCCTCCGAATCCTTTTAATCTATATTTAGATTGTGTTAGTTGCGGACTCTTCTCATTACACATTTTCTGTAAATATGTATGCCCTATTAGACATACCGAAGCACCTGTGTCTAGTTCACATTCAACTTTCTTCCACGATCCATCGAATTGTAGATCCAGTTTTGTTGTAACCGATCCTCCCTTCAGCGTATTATCTGTAACCTTTGCTATTTCTCGAGTTTCTTCAGAATCACTTTCTGTCGTTGTAGAATCCTCTTTTATTTCCTTAATTTTTCCTTTTTTCTTTTTCTTCTGATTTAGTTTCTTAAAACAACATTTTTCATAATGACCCTTTAGTTTGCAGAACGTACATATTGCGTTCCTTGCTGGACATGCATCTTTTTCAAAAGCATGTTTTTTTCCACAGAACTTGCACTTACGAAGAAAATTTCTTTTTTGTGTAACTTTATTTACGGTATTACTTGTATCTTCCTTCGTAATTAGTTTAAATCTATCTTCTGTTGCTTCGTGGATCTTACATTGGTCTATGATTTCTTGCAATGTTAATTTGTCAAGATTCTCCTTTAAAAATCGTTTCTTTAATTCAGTATTTGCAATACCAAATGCCAATCTGTCTCGTAGCATTATATCTTTAATTTTTTCTGTTGGTATTTTTTCGAACTGACAATTAGTTAAAATTTTAGTTAATCGAACTAAATAACTATCAAAATCTTCATTTAGCATTTGATTACAGTTGTAAAATAACCATCGTTCATATAACGGTTGTTCTTTTCGAATCAATTGCTTACTAATCTTATCTAAGACAGTTTTAGTAGATTTTTTATCTTCAGCCGTAAAACTAAAATTATTATATTTCACCTTCGCAGCATCTCCTAACACCGATAACAATATGTTTACCTTTTGAGATTCTCGAGTGGCTTCCCAACAATTCATCCCTGTAGCTACTTCATATTCTTCCCAGTTAGATTTAAATAATTCGAAATTATCTCTAATATCTCCTGTTTCAACCTGCAGCGGTTTAGGCCATGGAACATTATTTGAAGTAATTGGAGTGGTCGTAGATAACGAAGACATTTGGGTTTGCATTTGTTGTAACTGTGTGTTTAGCATTTGCATGTTTTGCATTTGTAGAGCTAAAAACTCCTCAAGACTAGCCATTGCGACGGTTTCGACAAAGATTACTGAAAAAGTTTCACAAAACTAACCTTAATTTTCGAATCGCTCAAACTGCCCCTGCTTGTGGTTGCACCTACAGTCTGCACCTTTTATGCTTCTAACACGTAACACATACAACACACACTTCTGACACCATGTTTTATTTTGTAACTGTTATTTATTAATGTACAAAATATTCATATAAAAGAGTACAAAAACTAGACTGACCTTACGAGTCCATTACTACATTACGACGACTGTGTCATCTGATCTACAGTGGTATATCTTAACTGCTTATTAATTATACAACACCCAAATAAAAAACCGAAATCAGGAGTTACTTAGGACTATTAGGATATTACCGTAAATTTATCAAAGATTTTGCTAGACTAACTAAACCCCTAATTCAATGTTTCAAAAATAGTAATGTCGTCCAACACACCCCGGACTTTGTAAACGCTTTCAATCACACCAAAAATATTCTAACTAACGAACCAATACTACAATACCCTGACTTTACTCAAACCTTTGAACTCACTACAGACGCCTCGAAAATTGCTTTAGGAGCCGTTATTATGTTTGTTACGCTTTAAGAACGCTCATAGAACCGAGCAAAAATACTCCACGATAAAGCGAGAATCGTTAGCTATCGTTTGGGCTACCAAACAGTTTCGCCCCTACTTATACGGAACGAAATTTATCCTGTACACTGACCACAGACCCTTAGTTTGGCTGAAAAAACTCAAGGAACCAAACTCAAAATTGACCAGATGGTCGCTAAAACTAGAAGAATTCAATTTCGAAATTAAATATCCTGGAAAAACCAACGAAGTAGCAGACGCTCTCTCTCTCTCGTATTCAACTACATCCCTTAACTGTCTCAGAAGAAGTCATTAACGACATAGACGATATCTTACGGATCACCGAAAGAATTGATACCCCCGAACTTAATATTGACAATTGTAGCATGATTCCTAATAGACCCGACACACTAAATCTCACTGACTTATTCGATATTCCAACTATTCACCCGACTACCGCCACCAACGAAAATGCAACACCGCAAACATAACCCCGATGACATAGAATCAGACGACAACACAATGCACACTCAAGAAGATTCAAACCCGCAATACCCATTTGCGAAAAACCTCTCCAATCAAATCGAATTTATACAAACACCACTACCTAAACAAATAAAGTCCACAAGTATCGATTGAAATTGAGTTATACAAGTTTACCTAAATCAGTCTAATCAAAACGAAAAATTTCACGAACTGTTAATCGAACAGTGCCTACCTAAAGTCAATTACCACTGCGTCTTTCCCACTGACTCTTTATACAACGATTTTTCTCAATTTAATTTTTTTTTTCTAACGAAAATACCCCTAAATTTTATAAATGCCTAACTCAAGTTACATACATCACAAATAAAAACGAGAGAATTAACCAAATTCAAAATTACCACCAAGGAAAAACTAATCATCGAGGAATCCCCGAAACTATAGAACATTTAAAAAGAAAATTTTATTGGGAATGAATTAATAGGACGTTAAAACCTATATAGACTCTTGTGAAATTTGCAAACAATACAAATACAACAGACACCCGATTGAACAACCTCTTAATTTAACACCCACTTGTAATAGATCGTTCCATACTATGCATATGGACGTATTTCAAAGCAACGGACGAAAATATCTCACATTAATAGCCGCATTTTCGAAATTCGCGCAAGCATCCTCTTACATTATAGACATCACAGACAGATTGTTTTATTTTATAACAACCTATACGACACCAAATGTTTTAGTTGTCGACGGAGAATTTATTAAACAACCTTTTAAAAATTTCTTAGAATTACACAAAATCAAAATACACGTAACGACCCCTTATAACCATCAATCAAATTCAATAGTAGAAAGGCTACACTCTAACCTTCTAGAACACTATAGGCTACTCGAAAACACCCCAGAAGAAAGAAAAATCCATTATTGCATTTTGCCCTACAATCATTCCATTCATTCTAATTTAAAACATACCCTCTATGAAATTCTATTTGGTCATACTGATAGCCGAAACCCTTTTGCACTCGAATATGATAAACAATTTTTTGAAAATTACGTTATTAACCATCGAGAAAAAATGAAACACTTTTATAATAACCTTCAAAACAAACATCATCAAACCAAAGAAAACCGTACTGCTAAAACCAACCAATCTCGTAAATCCAAAACTTTCAAAGTAGGTGACCAAGTATATGTTAAAACAAATGCCTGAAATAAGAAAAAAACACGTTTCATGGGACCTTACGTAGTCGAAAAGACCCATGAACATGACACATACGATTTGCGAAACGTACCCACAAACACAGTAATAAAAAGATATGTCAACGACTTGCTGCCCTTTTCAGGATGGCCACCCTCATCGTCCTCACCTGGACCTTCGTCCACTGCGACGTAACGATTCACCCACTGAGCGACAACCCCGGACTTTACCCTTTTGCCAAAGGAAAAGCCCCTCTAAAGGAAAGCACATGGACCTTAATAAAAATGTTGGATTATTCTTCCTTGCTGCACAATTATGAATCATTCAATAGTTATTTTCATAACGTGTGTCGAAAGTAGCAAATATCGTGCGAGTGTTGATTAGACAAACGAGGGCGTAGCGTAGCGAAGCCCGAGTGGATCTAAAACACGAGCAAAGATATTTGCACTTTCGAACGAGTTGTGAACACTATTTTTCAGACTACCGAAAGAAATAATACGAACAGGAAAAACTTAATTTTTTACGTATTGTAAGAGTTGATTGTAATTTTATTTTCAGAACAATTCGTAAAAGTAATAGGATGCTGTAACGATTGAAAGGTCTGTTTCGATGAATACGTGCTTTCCACTGTTCTTGCTGGTCTTACATAATGTTCATAATGTTTTTCACTTGCTGTTGAAGTTTCAGCCACTGCAAGTAGCTTAAAGTCTTCATTTAAGGAGTTAACGATGGTATTTGCCACTTTTAATTTATTAGGTACAGATTCATCAATGTAGCCTTTCTGATATACACGTGGATTTCCACCCTCCGTACCGTTTCAGCGTGGTAATATCGCCACCAGCATTCACTAACATGGTGGCAGATGAGCGCCGAAAACAATGACCCGTATACAGGCTGTTTCCTAAAAACTCCGCAACCCATAACTCCATTGTTTTAAATTTTAGACCCAATAAACTATATATATTCTTAAATGGCAAGACACGAGCTACCTTTTGACATCGCTCGTTCGTAAATATCTTTCAACTGTTTTGAGCAACAATGTTCAACTGTTTTATTTTAAATGGAACACCCTGTACATTTTTACATATTTGGATTCAGGATGAAATTCTGCAATCAGTAGTATGTTTCATTTGTTTTTTGGACACTTAAAAATGTTTAAAATCATTTTTTAATATTGCATGTAGACAGTCGTACTACAGTACCATAACATTTTCAAATGTGCCGATAAAAACAATCAGAATGTTCAAATATTTTATTGGAAACACATTTAAACAAAACTACAAAACGTATCTACAAGTATTGCTCAAACTGACCGCCACCTTGTTGAACACACAACTGACATCTTCTAGTTACTCCATTGGTCGCATTCAATATCAAATTGGGCGGTATTTCGCGACAAGCATTGATAATCCTCAGCCTCAGAATTTCTTCGTTTTCTGGACGTGTTAGATAAAATATTTCAACATTTTGATTGTTTTCCACAGCACACTTGAAAATTGTATGGTACTGTACGACTGTCTACATAATAATAATGGTGAGGCACTAATACCCCATGAAGGAGCTTGGCCTGCAAGGCGGAAGGTCTACATGCAATATTAAAAAATTATTTTAAACATTTTTAAGTGTCCAAAAAACAAATGAAGCATACTACTGCATGCAGAATTTCATCCTGAATCCAAATATGTAAAAATATACAGGGTGTTCAATTTAAAATAAAAAAGTTGAACATCGTTGCTCAAAACAGTTGAAAGATATTTACGAACGGGGGATGTCAAAATGTAGCTCTTGTCTTGCTATTTAAGAATATATATAGTTTGTTGGGTCTCAAATTTAAAACAACAGAGTTATGGGTTGCGGCGTTTTTTAGGAAACAGCCTGTATAATTGCGGTTCTTTTAGGCCTAGAAAGATTGCAATTTGATTAAGCACACTGCCGATTTTATTAATTCCTACTGGCTGTCTTTGATTTTGATAATTTAAGACAAAACGGCGTTCATCTGTGCCCGGCGGACGAAGAGCAGCATATTTGTTGTAAATGTCATAAAATTTACCAGTCATCTTAAAAACACGTTCTGTTTTTGTCTTTGTGTCGCCCAGTGTGATGAGGACGGCAGAGTTAAGATCTTCTATGTCGTCTATTTTTATTTGCACTATTTCATGTTTTCGGCAGACGCCGCTGATCTCAACTGCTAAAACCGTCTTGAAAAGAAATAAAGAAATAAAACCAGTGGCACTAGTTAATTGTGCGGTTTTAGAAATTATTTGTTTGAAACTTACTTTTGACAATAAATATTTTTCATCTGGCGCTTTCGATTTTCTGGGTTTATATCCATCCGATTTGCGCTTTAAAAAGACTCTTAATTTGGGATATAGGGCGATGTCCACATCTTCGTGAATACTCAGTGTGGATTTTAACATTGAATACTGTGTCCGCAGAGTATTGGGTGCAACCTTTTCACTGAGTTCGCCAAAGTACGCTAACAGAATAGTTTCCGAAAATGTGTGTATATTCTTCATTTTGCGCCAATCCATAAACTGTTTATACGAAAACTCGTACCTTTCCTTCGATTTTGATGGTAGCAAATTGAGAATAGATTCTTTAGCGCGTTCTCGGATATCCGGCGGCGTGTCCTGGATACCAAAATCTTCACAATCACTATTAACCCTTAACTGGTAACGTGAAATTTTGGAGCACAACTGGTAACGTGCAGTCTGTGAGACTGGCACACCTTTGAAGCGAAAAAAATTATACTGTTTTAATTATTTGTTTAAATATATACAGTGTGTCCCAGATCGAGTGGGATTGCATGGGTAACTTTCTTATTATTGAAGTTGGAGATTTGGTTAAATGGGCAATGTTTTGCAGTTTTATATGCTGATTTAGAATCTCTTTGAAAAAGTTCAAAATGTCGAACCAGTCAAAAGTTATTAAAAAAGAACTAAAAACTGTCATTTTCTTGTATGTCAAATATCTTTGTAAATATAAGAGATACGAAAAAAAGTTTTATATAAAAGTCGCTGTTTTCGATGAGACCAATTTAAAATTGGCGTCGAACAAAAATTCAAGATGGCTGCTTTTGAGGTACTCGTATCAACTTCCTAAGTTAAATAGGCGCCATATTGGATTTTTAGGTTACTGAATAGAGTTTCTAATTCTCTTTTTAACGATGTAAGATAACGTATGATTGAATAAAAAATACTAGTAAAATTAATTGTTTTTACATTTTAATCAAGTAGGCTTACATGGATCCAAACAAACAAACAAAATTCATTTAAAAAAAAGAAAACTTAATCCTAATAATCACATGAAGTGTTCAAAATGCTGACCATTGTTAGTTAAACATAGTTGACACCGTTTGACGACACTTCCGGTTACTTTACGCAACGTATTTCGATTAATACTAGCACACGCTTCTTGCACTGCTTCGCGCAGTTCCTGAACATTATTGTAGCTGTAATTACTTCCATATACTTTATTCTTTAACGTACCCCACAGAAAAAAGTCAAGAGGCGTTAGATCAGCGGATCTGGCTGGCCATCGAACATTAGTATTGGTGGCAATAACCTTATTGTCAAATCGGTGAATTAAATAATCTACCACGTTTCTTGAATTGTGGGCTGGGCAGCCATCTTGTTGGTACCATAACCCATTTCTGTCTGCCAAAGGTAGATCATCTATGAACTCTTCTAAGGATATTTGGAGAATTTCTAAATAACGTTGAGCAGTTAAAGTTCCATTGAAGATAACAGGTCCAATTAAATGACTTCGCATTATGCAGCAAAATACATTAAATCCGAATCGAACTTGATTTCGACGTGGAACTAAAACATGTGGATTTTCCTGTGACCAGTAGTGTTCATTGTGTCGATTAAATACTCCGCAGTTAGAAAAGTAAGACTCATCTGTCCATAATACTCGACTCGTAAAACTATTATTTCTAGTACTCTCGCGGATAAACCACCTACAAAATGCTACTCTGCGATTATAATCTTCTGGTCGTAAAGTTTGGGCAATACGCAACTTGTAGGGGTGAAACTTGTGCCTTCTTAAAATTCGCGATGTTTTTGATTTAGATACACCAACCTGTGCTTCTATTTCTCGAGTTGAAATGCCTGGATTAGCCGCGACACAAGCCATTGTTATTAACTCACTGTTGTAATTATGATCTTCTACTAATAAATTGTTTTCCCTAGTTTTAACGGGCTTTTTCAAACTTCCATACCGCTGCATATTCTTGTCCAGTCTTTTAAACGTTTTGATATTTGGTTGTCTTCTTTCCGGAAAATTAGTTAAATAAGTGTGGACAGCAAGATGGGAATTTTTATAACACTTGATAAATGTGCAAAACATATCGTAGCTTTCAGTAATTGGAATATTCGCCATAATTTGTAAAGTTTGTAATACGTATAACTTTAGATAATACTTTAGCTTAAGCACCTGCTTTTTGACAGATTGTGATAAACTTTGTTATTGTTTTTCATCATAACTACTTACCTACTTGATTATACATTTAAAAAGTAATGTCACGATGTTTTGTGGTTCAAGCCCACTTGATTAAAATGTAAAAACAATTAATTTTACTGGTATTTTTTATTCAATCATACGTTATCTTACATCGTTGAAAAGAGAATTAGAAACTCTATTCAGTAACCTAAAAATCCAATATGGCGCCCATTTAACTTAGGGAAGTTGATACGAGTACCTCAAAAGCAGCCATCTTGAATTTTTGTTCGACACCAATTTTAAATTTGTCTTATCGAAAATAGCGACTTTTATATAAAACTTTTTTTAGTATCTCTTATATTTATAAAGATATTTGACATACAAGAAAATGACAGTTTTTAGTTTTTTTTTAATAACTTTTGACTGGTTCGACATTTTGAACTTTTTAAAACGGATTTTAAATCAGCATATGAAACTGAAAAACATTGCCCATTTTACCAAATCTCCAACTTCTAAGATAAAAAAGTTACCCATGCAATCCCACTCGATCTGGGACACACTGTATAGTGTGGTCCATTAAGTGTGCAACAAATGGGACATTTTTTTATTAGTTGTAAAACCAAAATTTAAATACCGCCAAAAGTTAGTGCATGTTCGATAACCATATCAGATGCCCTTAGAATGGCTTAAAGTCAAACAATATACAGGGCAGGACAAAAAATATGTAATTCGTTCAAGAATAAAGTTACCTTATTTCAAAAAATATAGCAAAATTTTATTGAGAAAAGTTGTTTAGAATCAAAAGTTATGCTCAAATACAAAATCACGGCCTCCTATTCGAATTTTGATTCTTTTTTTGTAAAATTTTGTATTATCCCCGTATGATACATATTTTTATTATTTTGATTTTATTAAGAGTTTTTCATATGTAAATTATTATTAGTAAAGCATTTGCCTTGTTAAAAAGAATATTTGCGAAATTCTAAAGTTCTGTTAAATATCGTTGCAACAAACATGAAGTGGACGCTTACCTAAAAAAATATAAATCCAAGTAAATTTTACAAATACGCTTCAAATTGCTAAAAGTTATTTAAAAGGGATATGGTTGTGGCTACTTTAAATACATATAAAATAAAAATAATAAAAATATGTATCATACGGGGGTTATACAAAATTTTCCAAAAAAGAATCAAAATTCGAATAGGAGGCCCTGTCTTTGCATTTGAGCATAACTTTTATTTCTAAACAACTTTTTTCAATAAAATTTTGCTATATTTTTTGAAATAAGGTAACTTTGTTCTTGAACGAATTTCATATTTTTTGTTCTGCCCTGTATATTGTTTGACTTGAAGCCATTCTAAGGGCATCTGATATGGTTATCGCACATGCACTAACTTTTGGCAATATTTAAATTTCGATTGTACAACTAATTAAAAAATTTCCCATTTGTTGCACACTTAATGGACCATACTGTATATAGAGGTTTGTTAGGCATATATTTGTTAGTAATAATTTTATTTAAAATAACCGAAAACTTAATGTAAAGAAAAAATAATAAAATAATTTTCAACTTGAACACAAATTGGCAATGTACTTTTTACCAGACCAAGGACCGCCTTGAGGCTGCGCTACAAAGGGCTGTGGCACACAGCAGGCAGGGGAGGTAGGCATACCCGCATCCTGAATGAGGCCGTCGACAAGATCCCTCTTCTGGACGCTATAGTAGACTACCTCCCTCTACAATATGCCTTCAACAGACAATTTAACGTCTATGAAAATGCCGGGTTTACCCAGCATATAGATATATCCATCTTTACTGATGGATCTAAAACAAAGCATGGAACGGGTGCCGGAGTTTTCTCTGACGATCTGAACCTCCGCCAAAGCATACCACTAGGCAAAATGGCCACTGTCTTCCAAGCGGAAGTAATTGGAATAATGCATGGTGCAAAAGCAATTCTTGAAAGGAAAATCGAGAATCAATGTATTGGTATCTTCAGTGACAGTAGAGCCGCTTTACTAGCCCTGGGCAGTTGCAAAATTACCTCAGGTGTGGTACTGCAGTGCCGTGAAGCTCTCGAGGATATCTCAAAAAATAATGTCCTTTCCCTTGTATGGGTGAAAGGACATGACGGTAACTACGGCAATGAGGAGACTGATGAGACTGCGAGACTGGCTTCCGGGCAACCTCTCTGGGGGCCAGAACCCGTAATCCCTATACCCCTGACAATATTAAGCTCTATGCTATATCAAGAAACCTTAAACAGCTTCATACGAAGATGGGTTAACATGCAAAGCTGCCGGCAAGCAAGAGCTGCTATTACAGCGCCCTCGCCAAAGACAGCCAAATATTGCTTGCAACTGTCCCGAAGAAACCTTCGATTATTCGTGGGTATCCTATCTGGACACTGCACTCTAAACAAACATATGCACAGGATGGGACTAGTAGACAGCCCAAACTGTCGCGGATGCAACGAGGATGACGAGACAGCAGAACACGTTCTGTGCCACTGTCCAGCTCTCGCAAGAGTCAGAGGATCCATGTTGGGGGACTTCTGGCCCGATATGGTCAGAATTAGCAACACTCCAGTTGCGGTTGTCCTTAAGTACATTCAAAGGATTGGATGGCTTGAGTGATACCCAACTTGGAGAGCTGCTGGGAGGTAGCACAATGGGCCCACTTAATGCGGCCTAAGTGCATGTGAGGTAACTCACCCTCTATTATTAATCCAGTCCAGACCAGTCCAGACCAAGATAACAAAGGAAAACTTTTGATCAAAAGTAATTTTATTTATTTTACGATTAATAATAAGTAAAACAATGCATTTGTAAAAAAAAAACTTAAAGAAATATTGTAATTCACAGGGCCTGCCATGCATACAAGTGGCAAAAAATTCTCACATAAACCGTCACCTTTGAGGAGAAAAAAATTAAACTGTTTTAATTATTTTTTAAATATATATATATAGAGGTTTGTTAGGCATATATGTTTTAGTAATAATTTTGTTTAAAATAACCGAAAACTTAATGTAAAGAAAAAATAATAAGATAATTTGCAACTTGAACACAAATTGGTAATGTACTTTTTACCAGACCAAGATAACAAAAAGAAACTGATTTTATTTATTTTACGATTAATAATAAGTAAAACAATGCATTTGTAAAAAAAAACTTAAAGAAATATTGTAATTCACAGGGCCTGCCATGCCTACCACTGGAAGAAAATTCTCACGTAAACCGTAACGTGCCGTCTCACAGCTGTACTGAACTAAAAATAAAACACATCTCCAGCGTTAGTTACCCAAATTTACCAATAATTGTGCGATAGGTAAGGTACCAAGAGGAGAAAGATTAGATCAGATCATTTGCCGAAAAGCGGTACTCTTTTGCTGAAAATTTGAGATTAAAATTTGCGTGCAGTCTCACAGACGGCACGTTACCAGTTAAGGGTTAATGTCAATTTCCATTTCCCAAACACACACACTACCTGTTTATGGAAACTGAACACTTGAAATCACTAATTTTCTTATTAAAACACAAAAATTCACGTAAATACTTCAACGCAATATTAAGCTTTTATACGTTGCTATACAGAGAAAATTCATAAACTGCGAACACGAGTAAATCGAGGTGAATTTACGATTGCCTAAAAAGACGCCAAGACCGTTGGACAGTCGATCTAGGGTACTCTGATATTAATTATATTAAGCCAAGGGTGGTTTGCGTTGATTGTTTAAGTAATTGTTCAACGCAGATGTCGTATCCAAGCATAGTGTAGGTACTTTTTGTAATTGAATAATTATATCACAGTTAAGTTGTACGAGCCCTAACCACTATATATTCGGCCATTTCAATAATTTTACTCTAATAACGTTAAAACAGGATTCTATGAGTGGACGGAGAACAATTAAAGCACCGCATTTGCTTTTACTTTAAAAATATTATTACATATCTTCTAAATTTTTTAGGTTTTTATTTTTGAAAAGTTGAACAACGTTAACAAATTTATAAGCCCCCACACAACATTTTTATTATTAAATCACGAACTTTTTTGGGGGTTGCTACACCTCGCGTCATTATTCACCAAAATAATCTCAAATTGCATCTGTAAACAAGCTGCTGCCAAGGGAATTAATTGAACACAACAAACTATCACTTGTTTTTCTGCTAAGCCAACGTAACTTGATTAATAGACAGATTTAATAATAATTTGGATCAAGCAGCAGTGTTGGCGGAATATTTAGTTGTTGATAGTGATTGTTAAACTTCTAATTTGCTGAACTTGTTAAAGTTTACAAAAATAAAAACATTAAGGATTGTCATGTTTTAACGAAAAGAAAATGTTGTACCTTAATTGTTTTTGTTCAATCATAAAACTCTGTTTTTACGTGAAGGAAATAAAATTATTGGAATGGCCGAATATATAGTGGTTAGGGCTCGTATGAGATACTGTGTTATTCCGTGATTAAATTCAGATGATAACTTCAGATTTGAAGAACAGGATTTTTAGAGATTGACGTAAAGTAAAAAAAGGTAGTTTACAAAATACAACGCATTCTGAAGAAATAAACAATTTATTATGAACAAACTAAATAATAGTAAAAAAGATGCAAATAGAAGTAAAACTATTTGTATTTCAAACAAATTGAAATTAAGTTTTTAAACGATTTCGTGTTCGAAGAGCGAGTTTTTTTGCGCTAAATAATATCCAAAGTGATCATAGAAACCTCTTCCCACATTGGCCAACATTCTAGGACTAATCCTTTGAAACAACTTTTCAATTTTTAAACGCAATTTCCCCAAATCGCTAGTAGATAATGTTATCCGGAAAACCATAAATTTTCGATTCTATGTAGTCCCATAAGCAGAAATCATTGGAAGAGGGATTTGGAGAGTTAGCTGTCCACAAACTAGTTCCTCGTCCAGTCAACAGCCTATTTGCTAATGTATTGTTCAGAGAGTCTTGAACTGCAACAGTGTTGTGAGTGTGACAGCCATGCTGCTGCAACCAAAGTTCATTAAATCTCTCATTCGCTATACGTCCAATTTTTGGAATGATTTGCTGCTGTAGTAGTTCAAGGTATTTAGGGCTGGTTAGGGTTTCATCCATAAAAAATAGACTGATCATGTTCTTACCAGGCATTCATACCCAAACATTTAAGTTGTGGAGGTACTGAATCCGGAATTCGAAATACTTATGCAAGTTTTCTCGCAGCTAATAATGGCCAATGTGTTAGATTATGTTCGACCTCGTTAATTTCTGAAGCCGGTTCTGCTCTAAAACCGGCCCTGCTTTAAAACCGATCGTGTAATTTAAAGTCATTCAAGCTACGGCAGCGAATTGCCCGGGCTTGTTTGTATTGCATTGTTTCTCACGAGGCTATTTAGTTTCTTTGGGACCTTGCATTTCATTGTAAATCATTTACAACTTACATATCCGTCGTAATTTTGGTATCAGGTCGGGCTTATTTCTGTTCAGGGTGACGTAATCTATACTCGCACGCAGCTCAGCTGCTTTCTTTCGTAGAATTCTTAACGCCGTTAGGGACTTTTGATACTATTCGGTCTCGCGAACAAATTGTCAAAAGGAAGAAAATTTTAGTAGAGCTCTTGTTATTCTGTGCATTATATTTCTGACTTCAGACCTTAATACTGTTTTCCTTTTCAAAGACAGCTTTGTTTCAGTTTATCGATAAGACACCTTAAGTGCCTGGCCTTCAGTAGCACACTGCAAGCTCTTTGGAAATTAGTTTTGATTAATCTGTTGTGCCCAAGTAATAGGGCCACGTTCTGTAAAGCCCAAACTTTCTTTTCGATTAATTTAACTTCTGAATTTAAGATATTTGATACCCCTGGACTTTCTTGACTTGGCAGTTCCAAGTATGTGAGACTTCCCTTGTGCTTTGTTCTAATCGGGGTTTCCCCTGAGTTCATGATACACTGTTTTCTTTCGTGTTGCAACAGGGAGACGAAAGATTCAGCTTGGATTGGAAAAAGTGAGATGGACTCTTCTTTAGCGCGGGGGCAATCTTTAAGCGCCGCGATTTTAAAATTAATAAGTAGCCAGCCTTTGAGTACAACAGACGCTTATGGTTTTGTGTTGCCTCCGGGGCTGCACTATTAGTGGCCCCGGAGGGAAGCTTTTCGTGCGTTTTAAGTTCGGCTGCAGGCTTCGAAGCAGATAGCTCGTTAAGTGATAAAGTTCCCGCGGGACGTGTGTGGGTTAGGCCGACGCCGGTTTGGGCGGGCGTTTTTTTGGATTTCGTTTACTTCGACCCCCAGAGCCGGGGGAACGTTACTTTGCATCCTGTTGCACATCCACTCCAAGACGCCTTATGAAGCCTACGTAATTTTCTCATAGTGAGTGGGAAATATCTGCTTTTGCAAATTCTACCACGTCGAGCCGAACCCAAAGTATTTTCTGCATCCCCGGGGACTACCGTTTTCACCTCGAATTAATCCAACACTCTTTCGGGCCGCTGGCCACTGCCTTCGCTCAACCCCTTTGGGCAATCCTGTTCTACGTTCGCTGCGGGAAGTAACCTTGGTCTTTGTGGACGTCGTCTTCTGCAGTCCTCGACCTTCTGCAGTCACCGCTTGGCTTTTGGCAAAGCCCTTCAACAACCCTTTGGGGAGCTGTATTGCTGCAAGCGGCCACTAGGCTTCGCCAGGATCCGGTCCAGCCTTCAGCCATCGTCAACGCAGTAGGTGTTCTAGCTATAAAAGGTAGGATCTACCAATGTATTTTTGTCTTGCTTCCTGATTTAATGTGTCGCGAAAGTGCTACCGAATTGTAGGTTTATTGTGCCTCGCATGCTGTAGGACTTTGCGCCTGCGAATTTAACTTCGTCAAATAACTTGTGTATTGTACTTCGTTATTAAGTTAACTTTTGCTTGGGAACCCCGACAATTTTCAGTTAGGGTGTATGTTACCTTCTTATGGCCAACTTGTGGCCCTGTGTGTGTCGATTTTCATTCATTAAACAATAATATAGTCACACTTAGTTTGTTTAATTGACTTAAACCTGCAATCTGTGGATCTTCAATCCTAATGTGGCAAAAAGCCAAGTGTAATCAAATGTGAAGCTACAACACGTGCTTTTATTGGAAAAGCCATACAGTTTTTGGCTTGAGTAAATTCTTTTGAGCCCCTTTAGGGAGGTGGTCATACGGTAAGTCATTAAGGCCACCTGGTGCTGACCGCCCGACTTGGAGGGAACCTAGTGGACGACGCTTCGCAGCGTGCAGCTAACCCAGCGCATCTTCAGTAGAGCCCTGTGATATTTCTCGTTTTGGGTCACGAGGGCTGTTAATTTATCAAAACGAGTGGCGTCCTTAGGCAATTCTTTTAAGCAAGCTTTAGGGTAAGTACCCCGTCGGTTTTTCATTTAAGTCTTCGAACCACGCCTTCCCGACTGAGTTTAGTGCAGGTAACCGGAGCAACAAAATCTGCTCCAGCACATTAAGATCTGTGTTTTCTAGGGAAAACCGGCGAACCCTGTAGTTTGTACCCGATTTTTGACAGTGCTCTTGATCAATGTCGATCTGAGCATTTTATACCGTAACAAATGGGTTATGGCGACTTTGCACTGGAAAATGTCGACTTATCAGTGAAAACGACTTTCCGGAGGAAGCGTTTGCCATTTCTGTCACAGTTTCGCAAAATCCATACACCTGAAATGGTCATTGGGAAGAATTTCGTGTATTTTTTGTAGTTCGTATGATCTATAACAAACTTTTCGTAAATGAATTCTAGTAGTGGAAGCACCTAAATCGATTAGTTCAACAATTTGGTTACGGGAATAATCTGGATGATCATTAGAAGTAGTACAAACCATTAGTTCCTTCAAATCCCTGTCTTCGTTGGGAACACTAGGCCTTTTATGGTTTTGGGAAGAAACATCAAAATTTTCCAAAATTTGAGGTAACGCTGTACAACATTAATAACGATGGAAAACGTCTATTTTCAAATGTTGTTGTGAACGAATTTTGAATTTCCCAAAACGTTTGAACCTGAGAATATAATTCATGTATCACGTGACGCAATTTCAACCAATGAGGGCATGCAAATGCCTAGTTACACATTATCACAGCGGTAGTAATTTATTTTCGTAATTATTTTTACGGGTGATCATAAATGGTTGTAATTTTTTCTTAGGTTGGCACTGTTAATGTTGGTTACCCTGCTGTTAATTTTAAGTCCGTGTCAAATTGGACGTTAGCAGGTTAGGTTTTGTGTCAGTTTGTGTCAAAACTGACAGAAAATCTAACCTGCTAACCTCGAATTTGACATAGACTTAAAATTGACAGCAGGGTAACCAACATTAACAGTGCCAACCTAAGAACAAAAAGTAAATATTTGATATTTTGCATTTCATTCAATATATTCTCTTTCCAAATATAATTCGTGTAATGATTAATGATCGATAATTTTTTACTCGTTAAAACCGAAACAGCAAATTTAACTCGTGCTACGCACTTGTTAAATTTAGGTTCCGGTTTTAACTCGGAAAAAAATCATCGATAATAATCATTCCACTTATTATATTACAACTGATAATAACATTTTATAATTTGCGCTTTTCCGTTGCCTCATAATTATCCATTTTAAGATAGAAATAATGACAGATATTATCTGTTGACAAAATTCGCGAACTGTCAAAGTCAAATTTTCGGCATTTGTAAATTCGTCATATCGTCTGCCGTGTCCGTAGTAAAGAAAATCTGTATAAACAAACAATAAGAGCGTACCGAGCAAGTATTGTTTTTGTTCCAGAGTACTTGATCGGCCATTATTTTATCTGTTTTTTTGGCAACCGACAAAGTACTGTGCGATATCACCGGTGCGATATGGCCTGTGCGATATGAACCGTGCGATATGAAATATGCGTAATTGTCTTCTCTCTGAAGTAGGTTGCTATTCTGATATGATCATCTTTCTTATCGGGTAGTCTGAAAAACTAATTTGTTTAATATCATTTCTTTGTTAAACAATAAAAATTATCAAATCCCACGTTTTAATGTAACAATGGACGTTAATATTAATTACAATAACCAACTAATGTTAATACAACAATATTTAGGTAAAGCTGATCGACTAGTAGATCAATTATTTCCTGGAATATATATGAAACGTAAATCTAAAAGAGGACTGATAGATGGGCTTGATAACGTAGTAAAATTTCTCACGAGAAACCTTAATGCCGACGACGGTAGACGATAGACAAATTAACTAAATCTACTGACACACAAAAAATCATTTTGCAAGAACAAGCGCATATATTAAACGATACAATTAATACTTTGGCAGACAACCAAAATCTTCTGAATGAAAATTTAAATAAACTCATTCTCGATACTAAACTAGAAATTGACGAAATTTTAGAAACCTTCTCTACTTTTGCTATCCTGGACCAATCAATCCAATCGCTGCAATTATTCATTTCAACATGTACTGACCTCGAGACTTCACTAACATTTACTCAAATACACCAGTTAGATTTATTTTTGATCGATAATGATGATCTGCTATCTGCTCTAGGACAAATTTCTAAAACCCTGCAAAATTTACAGACAACCGCTATGAGAGTTGTAGATATTCCTTATCCTGTCACTCATGAAAATCTACATTTATATGAATCATTAATCCAAATTAAAACTTATCAAAAAGATACCACTTTTACCTTTTTATATGAGGTTTCCTTGATAAAACCATATTTCGAGTACCAATACATACAATTGATTCCATTTCCTCCATTCAATACCAATTATTTTCAAATGATCCTACCTACTTACAACACCATTCTTTTCAACACAGAATTTAGCACCCCTGTTAATAACGATCGCTGCATAAAAGTTACCCCTTCTCATTATTTTTTCCTTCAAAACGACCACTTTCTAATACCAAATTCAAAACTGTGGAAGACACAATTGTTAACACTTAAAGATGATCAAACATGCCAACCTCTTATATTTCATTTACACTCCACAAAAATAGTAAAAATAAATCGATCAACTTGGATCGTTAGCTCTCCTAGCAAAACTATCATTGATATAAAATGTATTGATTCCCTAAATAGAAAACTTATTACCGGATCAATTGTGTTACATGTTACAAAAGGTTGCTCAACTCTAATAAATCAAAACGAACTTTTGACCACTTTTGAATCTTCTCCCAATGAGGAAAAACAAATTGAATTAATGTCTATTGGAAAATTACTATCAAATCCTTCATATAAACCTGAAATAGCCAAAATTGACTTGTCACCAGTTAATGTCCACAATCTTGTTCAGAACCAAGTAAAATTAACCAAAGAAATTTCAACACTTGAAAACCTAGACCCTATTAAATACGAATATTTACGTTTTAGCTCCCTAATTATTGTTATTGTAATGGTAATTATTGTAATATGCGTAACTCTTTAATTTTATTATAAACGTGTATCAATTATGAATAACCTATGTAAATTAGTAATACCCCCGAATCGAGAAGAAAATATAAACTCTAACTCAATACCCTTGGTCCAGTGCACGCCAACTTAAATTGAGCCATATATGTAATCACATAAAATTATTGTTATTGTTTTATTGTGAACGTAACGTCTAACATCCATTAGTTGAACTTATTAATTAATTATGCAAACTTGTTTGAATATAATCTCCTATTATATTCATCACTAAGGATGCAGGAATTACGTGATCTATTCTGCTATGCTTTTATAGATAGGACTGCATCCGCTTTATTAGATAGAATATTGCATACGGACGGTTATGTTTCGTTTATAAGTCACTGTGGGAATAATTTAGTCAGCAGTAGCTTGCACCTGCATCAAATGCTGTAACTCTGCTCCGTATTTTCTGTAAATAAAAAGTGTAGCTTTTTAAAAACAGTTTTCTTCGTAAAGAAAAGTTAAATCCCGCTTGATTTTTATTTATCCATATACAAAAAAATTAGGGTATATGTCGCGATTGAGCTATAAATAGACAATAATGCGGTATAATCATATGTAAAATATCCGGCAGCTGAAAGAATCGGTTTACGGCTATATGCGAGCATAATAAAATTACGCAAATCGTTCTGCAGATGTAATTCTTGTTGCGTAATATGTTTGAGCGGTAGATTGAGTAGTATTTTAAAAGATCTAGCAATGCTCTCTTGGGTTTCGCTTGCTATAGTGTGACAAGAACTAAGCATTATTGCTACTAACCCCTAAAACAATAATTACTTAATTTTAAAGGAATACTGAAATCTCTGAAACTTACAGTTACTATAATAATCCAGACTATAACTAACCACACAGGGTACTTGAGTGTCGGTGCAGAATATTCAGCTAAATTAACATACTTAATTATTTTTAGTCCCACATAAATGATAGAAAGCAACATTGTGTACCCATATTGAGAATTCAGTATATCCATGCAATCGCACACTTTTTCAAAGAGTCTTGATATATTCTTTATATTCAAATTCAAATTTTTCTTGGGAGGTGCATCACAGATAATTTGATTTCGTATAGCAATCGCCAGGTCTTTTTGTAAAAGCAGGTTAACCACTCGAAGAGCTTCTATTAAATACAAATTGTAATAATACAGTTGAAAAGGATAAATGATGAACACAAGTATTCCTAGTTTTCTAAGTAAATAATATTTCTCTATAGCAAATTTGGTTACTAGATTAAAAGACATCAAACCGATTTGATACAGAGAAAATATGAAGAATATTTTCCGTATAAGAAATTGCCTAAAACCCTTCCGGACTATTCCGTGAAATTTTGACAGGCTTTGAAATTCTTTAGCTGCATATATTAATCGATTCTTTACATCTTGCTGAGCAAATACAATATACATTCCGTTGATTGCATTAGAAATGACGATTATCAAAGAGCTTAATATATCCATAATGTAGATACTAGTTGGATAGTGTGAAAAGTAACTGTCAGCTTCTATGTTCCAACTTAGAACTTCTCCGCTGGCAATAGCAATAACGAGGATTATGCTATATAATTTCAAGAACGTAGTTAAACGTTGGGAGATAGCTTCATAGGGTGCTGGTGCCCCAAGCATCTTCCAAATTACAAACAATCGATTTAACTTATGTATATCAAATCTACATAGTTTTTCTTTAAACGTCGGCATCTTCACTCAAATTCATGCATCGTTACTCGAACGTAGAAGCGTTCAACATAACATGGATTTTTTTATTTTCTACCTTTCAAGTTGATATCAAAGTTAAGCCTATCATTAGGACTGTCACAACCATGAATATTTTTATCAATTGCGAAGGAAAACTGAATTTATCGCACTAACTAAATACTATAATTAAGGGAAAACCGAACATTACGAAAACTTGAGCTTTTAATATTTTCAGCCATTGAAATTATTATATTTCAAAACAAGCTTGTATACAAGGTATTATAAATATCCTACTTGTTAGAAGTGTCTCACTTTAGATGGCACCACCCCAGTATTGTTTTTATATTATCGATTTAAAAAATTTCTTTTTTCTGATTTAGCCCTCACTAAATTTTACTATTAGGGTATGATACTTTCCCTTCACGGTAAAATGGTAGCCTACTACGATTTCAAATAAACAGCCAAATTGAAGAAGTCGTATTAGGGATTTCTTTATCAAAAAAATCTTGTTAATAAAAGTTGTTCAGAATCATTCAAATAAGCTAAATCCGAAATTTCATTAAACACAACAAATTTTCAAAATCTCTCAAACATTTTAAATAACGATTTATGGCATGCATTACATGATCTTCCAGTTACAGTACGGCAGGAAATGTACTATCAATTAGACGGCGCGCCTGTATATAATGCAGTTGTAGTTAGCGAATGGTTAAATGAGAATTTCCCGGGAAGGTGGATAGATCGTAACAGTCCCGTAATCGCATGGCGACGTAGATCCCCCTATATCACACCATTAGATTTTTATTTATGGGAAACTATAACTAAAATAAAGTGTATACAACTAGACCAATAAATATTCAGCAACTTTGTTACGGAATAACTCAAGCCTGCCAAGACGTAAGTTGGGAAAAACTGAGAAATGTCGGAAACAACAGAAAACGAATGGGAAATTGTATACGTGCTACGGGGATTTAGTTGAAAATACTGTTATTTAAGCATCGCTTTTTATTGCATTGAATAAAAAGTATAAAATAAAAAATCATGATAAAACTTTTATTCACAAGATTTTTTTGATAAAAAAATTCCTAGTACGACTTCTCCAATTTTTCTGGTTATTTTAAATCGTATCAGGCTAGCATTTTACCGTAAAAGGAAAATAACACCCTAAACGTAGAATTTAGTGCGGAGTATAATCAGAAAAAAGAAATTTTTAAACCGATAATATATAAAAAATACTGGAGTGGTGCCGTCTAAAGTGAGACACACTGTATAAAACGAATTCTTATACGGTCTGCGCCACTTCTCCGTCCTCAGTTTTCATTCCTGTCTGTCGTAGCACATATCCTCTTCTAATACCCTTGCTTGCATGGCCTCATCTATATCGTCTCCCCAGCTTCATCCTTTTTGTGTGTCCGGACCAAATTAGTTGTTTCTCTCGACGTCCTCTATTATGTTGGTGTTCATATTAATACTTTCCCTAGTTGTGTAGTATCTAACCTTTTCTATTCTTGAGCTTCTACAGCTTCTTCTGATGTAATCCATGCACATCGTCATGAGGTTGTTTATGTTCTCTTTCACCATGTCCCATGTTTCGGCTCCATAGGTGACTATACTTTGTACAATACTTTTATATATTCTTATCTTGTTTTCTTTCGTAATTGATTTGTCCCATAAGATCGAATTCAGTATTGCTTTTTTTACTTTGTTTATTCTTTCTTTTATTTCATCATTGCTACTCCCTTATTTGTTGAAGATTATTTCTAGATATTTACATATAGTCACACTATGATATATTCTAATTTCTCCATATTAGTTGTGAGCGCTGCAGCTTCATATACCGCTTGGAGTTTTCTGACCATATAGTTCAAGTCCTCCTGCTCCCCCGCTATAAGTACTTGATGGTCAGTATAGACTAAATAGTTTTATAGTCCACTTTTTTAGAGCGTTGTCTAAATATATTTTTTCTACGACCACTACTAAAAGTAGGCTTTTTAGCACTACTTTGTTTTCCTAAAAATGACGTTTTATAAATCAGCGTGTTAAAAGTGAAATCAGCTGTTTACTTTTAGCATATATGCTAAAAGTAAACAGCTGGTGTTAAATTTAGAATTTTTAACTGGAAGTGAGGTTATAAAGTTAGTCTAGTTACTTCTTTTGTTAGAGGTAAAGCGTTTTTTAAACAATTAAAGCATTATGTAATGAATAAAGTCAAATGTGTAGTATTATAATTACATTTGATGACTAACTTTGACAGCTACCGGTTGCAGAAACAGTCACATGTGCAGTCAAGGCCATCTCTTTACTATCACAAATTATAACTGTCATAAATGCAAACGTTTGTTAAATCGACATTTATGGATCAATTACAGTAAATTTAAGGCCGTAGAAAAAATATTATGTGCAAACTTTTAGCACTTGTTGCACAAATAGTTATTAAACAGCGTAGAAGAAAGGCTACAGCCATGTCTCAATCCATTTATTGTATGAAACAGTTGCATATATGATTATCCATTTTTTATTCTTGTAGTATTTTCGCCATACAGATTTTTAATTGCTCTTATCAGGATAGGAGGTACGTCTAGTTCTTTAAGCGCATTCCACAACTACAAGATAGGTACGCTATCATATGCTTTTTCCAAGTCTATGAGCGCTATATGTGGGTCTCTAGTTTTTGTAATTTTGATAGTAAAAATGTTATCTATAGTGAGTCGTTCTGTTCTAAAACCCGCCTGTTCGTCTGGCTGTTTGTATTTTACCTCCCCTTCTCTATCAAATTCTTTAATATATTTGAGTACAATCTTCTAACTGAGAAAATAACTGCTATTCCTCTACAGTTTTTGAGATTGTTTACAGATTGGAGTAATATATTGTAACAGTAACAAAGTATAGTCTGTTCAGTAAACATAAAAACACGTAGTGCCCTCTAATTTCCAAAAATTCATGAGTGTACTTCCAAAATTCATCTTTGTCTAGGATTGTACTTCCAAAAAGTTACTACAATAAATAGGTTAAATGTGTGACAGTTACTTTCCATCTGTCATAAATGTTATAAATATCTACTTTTAAAGACATTATACAACTACTACGTTGGATATTACTGATGAATCGATTATTAATTGGTATTTTTATTACAGTTTATATGAAACGCAGGTGTGAATTTCTAGAACAGTGTCTACCTTGACTGATAATAATTTTCTGCGTTGTTTAGTATTAAAAACTTAATTGTGCTTAAAAATATTAATTTTAAAATTAACATGTTTATGCACAATTAACATTATCCAATAAGTTTTTAATAGTATACGACGCGGAAAATTATTCTCTTTTATTTAGTACCACTACCATTTTTTTCCATAAAAATGATGAGCAGGAATATGCATAACGGTGATAAGCTATGTAAATTGCCTATGTTCAGTGGTATGACCAACCACCGGGTATATCTCCTATTCCTGGTGACTTTTTAAGTTTCATTGTTTTTGCAGTTTATTGTACCTCTAATATATGTAGTAATGCTTTCTTGTTCCATTTCTTTTTCTATTTTCCCTTCTTCTGTGAATTTTCTTCTTATTCTATAAGTAGTTCTTTAAAATGTCCTTCCCACTGTTTGTCTGATATACTATTTAGCTGACGTTTATTTGAAGATTTTCTTATGTTCTTGATTGTACGCCATGCTTCCAATCTTCTTGCTCCTCTATACGTATATTGTTTAACGTGTTCGCATTTTTCTTATTTATTACTTGTCTCTTGACTTCTCTGTTCAGTTCTCGATACTTTTCTTGTATTTCTATGTTATTGGTGCTTTTTTATTCGCCTTAAATATGCATTTCTCTCTTTTCCTTGATCAGTTCGTCAATACTTTTATCTCAGCAGTATGGTTTTCTCTTCTGTTCTTCTATTTTTAAAGCTTCCTCTTCTGCTTGTTTGATGCATTTTTTTATAAAGTCGTGCTCTTTCTCTACTGTCCGTTTTATGTAAACCATAAAAAAAATTCTTTTTTTTTGGCATTTCGGGATCGAAGCCCATCAGCCACATTAATAACTGTCGTAGATTAGGAAGAAGAGACTAGACACTGTTAGACAGCAATCCCACTTTTAAGCATATATTTTATGATAGAGCCGAATACATGCACATTATTGGTGCTTAACACTGTTGTTATACACTGCTCAAAAAAATTAGGGGAACACTTTTTTGAACGCGTATAAGTTTTCCAGCAAATAATGGAAGCAGGATATTTTCTTGTTATATTATTCTCTAGACTTGTATTGACAAAGTGCAAAAAGAATTACGGTGATTCGTTTGCTCGTTTTCTTTGTAGACGCCAAAATGTATAGAAAGTCTCAAAACAAAGTGGTTTTTGACCACAAAGCAAACATCCGAAGCTCATCAAATTAGTCATTGGACACAGGAAACGTCAGTTTTAACTTTTTCACTGTTTCTGAGTTCAAAATGCGTTATTTAAGTGACATTGAAGTCGCGAGGGCTGTTGGTTTGCTTGAAGATGGTCGATATATGCGGTATGTAGCAAACCATCTCCAATCACCTCCATCTGTTATCTGCAGAGGATGGCATGGGTACCGAGAAGCGGGTAGATATTCCAGGAGAACTGGACAAGGCCGTAAAAGAAAAACTACCCCTCGGGACGACCTGTATATTGTGAATTCTTGTCTTCGGCGATGAAATGCTACTGCTCGTGAGTTACAAAATCTACTCCGAAGTGCCACTGGTGTAACAATTTCCAATCAGACGGTTAGAAGACGACTCAAAGAAGTCGATCTGACTACTAACAAGCATGTGCGAGCTCCTCGCTTTACCAGGAATCACAAAGTTATCCGTCTAAACTTTGCTCGTGAACATGTGCAATGGCAACTTCCACAATGGAGGTCGGTGCTTTTTACTGACGAGTGGCGGTTTTGTCTAATTCGTTGCGATGGTCGTATACGAGTGTACAGACGTCCTGGAGAGCGATACACTGCGGCGTGTATACAGGAAGTGGACCGATTCATAGCTGGATCGGTCATGGTTTGTAGGGCCGGATTTAAGATGTGGGTGGGCCGGGGCCCATTTTGGTGGGAGGCCCATTGTTTTGAGGTGTTGCAATATGTAATGCAAAAACACGAAATGAAACGGAAAAAGGTTTATTTACAAAATTTATTTACGCAGATAAATTCAGTTAAGATTATTCAATTTTTTCATTAAAATAGCTATTTGTGCAACAAGTGCTAAACGTGGATGTTTATGCCTTCGGCTTCGTTTCATAACATGTCACGTGCATAACACTTAGCACGAGTTTGAGAGATGGCCTTGACGCGCAGATGACTGTTTCTGCAGCGAGTAGCTGTCAAAGTTAGTTATCAAAGGTAATTATAAATGTACACATTTTACTTTATTCATTACATAATGCTTTAATTATTTAAAAACAATTTACCTCTAACGGAAGAAGTAACTAGAATAACTTTACAACCTCACTTCCAGTTAGAAATTCTAAATTTAACACCAACTGTTTACTTTATAACACATGTGCTAAAAGTAATCAGCTGATTTAACGTTTAACACGCTGAATTATAAAACGTCATTTTTAGTGACTATTTCCCGCATCTGTTATTAGCCAATCAATTGCCATGATTTATTGAAATTCAACCAATCACGTGCTTTTACAGTGTCAAAAAATCAAAATTTTCTCTTGGGATTTTATCAGTTTTTTTTACCACTTATATCCATGACAACCACTAAATATGTTGTTTTAATCAAGGTGACATTTCAAAAACGTCATTTAAAACTGTCATTGTGCATCAGTATAAATGTCAAAATGAACCGATACTTGGGAAATAGTCCACAAAATGTATTTCGGGCTCATGATTTTGCTTAGAAAATGTTTTACTCAAGATTTGTTGTTTTTTGGCAATGCCCCTCGACAAACTATGACAAATTTGATCAAGTTAGTTTGTCTTGTGCCATTGCCAAAACAAAACACTTTCGTAAAACATTTTTACTGGAAAAATCATTGGCCCTTAATACATTATTACTGAATAATTATAACTGGTGTAAATTAGTAAATTATCAGCCATTGTAACTAAATTTGATGTGCATTACTATGTTGTTGGAAGAATAGGCCAGTTCACCAGAACAATAACTTTTTGACTTTAAATAATTTTAACTTATTTAAAATATAAAGTTTGATTATTACATTTCATATCAAGCTAGAGAAGTAAGATAGAATGTATGGAATTTTTTGTTAAATGTTCCCTATCATTATAAACAGTTCACAGCAAAGAGACATGTATTTTTGCTGTTTTGTGATATTTACCCCTATATTGGTGGGAGGCCCACTCTTGGTGGGTGTCCCAGGGCCCGGGCCCCTTGGGCCCCCCCTTTAATCCGGGCCTGATGGTTTGGGGTGGCATCAGTATAGACGGTCACACCCACTTGATTGTCGTTCCCCAACGTCTCAATGCACAAATTTATGTTGAGACGATTCCTCAAGAGCATGTTGTGCAATTTGCGAACAATTTCGGCGATGGCTTCATCCTACAACAGGATAATTGTAGATTACATACCGCAAATTTAACAACAAATTTTCTCCAGGAACAAGAAATCCAGGTG
This sequence comes from Agriotes lineatus, assembly GCA_940337035.1. NCBI lineage: Eukaryota > Metazoa > Arthropoda > Insecta > Coleoptera > Elateridae > Agriotes > Agriotes lineatus. The sequence continues at coordinate 52,512 of CALNHX010003479.1, read as the reverse complement.
ATGGGGTGATCAGCCATGAGTCCGGACTTAAATTCCATCGAACACGTTTTGGATTTATTCAACAGGCGTATTAGGAAGCGTGCTGCTGCACCTCAGACTCTTCAGTGGTTGGACGAGGTCCTTGTGGAAGAATTGTGAAATTTACCACAAGACATGTTAAGACGTCTTATTCGCAACATGCCTCGACGATGTCACGTTGTCACTGATGATAATGGAGGGCACACGCGCTGCTAAAATTCGGTATTCGAGCGCTAACAGAGTTTCTATTACATTTTAAGTGATGAATCACATTTCGATTTTGGTAATCTTCTCATTGGTTTGGTGCTACTCAAGAAAACCGTTAATTTACAGCATATTTATTGTTTGTATCTTGTTAAGTAATGTTGAAAGAACAATATACTAACGTTGATACTTGCGTCTGTATTTAATTTGAACATTTCTGCACAGCTGAAAAAGTGTTCCCCTAATTTTTTTGAGCAGTGTATTTATTGGCAGCTGCATACCAAGTAAGATAAGCTCATTCAAAAACAAGTCACGATGCTTTGCATATTTTCCACAGCCGAAGAAAAGATGGTTAAGATCTGCAGTTTCCGAACCACAATCACAATCTGCTGTACCTACAAGTTTTAATTTGAACAAATGGGAGGAAAATTGCCCATGTCCAAACTTTAACCTCGCTATCGTTGTATAACTATAGCGGGAAACCTTAATATTTTTATGCCACCTAGTAAAATAAACCGACGGGTGAATACAAGCAAGTAGAACAGGGGCAGCTTTCCCCCACCACTTTTAATTGATTCGCGGATTCGCGGTTTAATTCGCGGATTTCGCGGTTTTGATTCGCGGATTTAATTTCGCGGTTTGATCTAATTAATTTTCACATGTGCTACTGATGAAATTACGCATTAGCTTCCGATTAAATTACGCGCGGCCATTTTTAATTTGCTTCTGGAATTACACGTCGGCCATCTTGGTTTTCTGGCGCGAATATTTGAATTTTAAATTTTCAGATTTTTTTTTCTAAGTTCAATTTTTTTATTTTAAACTTTCCGGGGTGTCGGTCTTCTTGGTTTTCTGCGCGCGCACTTCTCACGGCTGTCGTTTTTAATTTTCGCGGAAATATTTGAATTTCGAACTGGTAGATCTCTCTCTCTCTCTTCTACTCCTTGGTTGTCTCTCTCGTGCATTCACTCGCGGAAATATTTGAATTTCGCGCGAATATTTGAATTTTTCAGATTTTTTTTTCTAAGTTCAATTTTTTGAATTTAATCTTCCCGGGGTGCCGGCCATCTTGGCTTTCTCGCATTTATTTAATTTTAAAAAAGCTTTCTGCGATGACACTAGGCCGGATTTGAACCAGCGATCACAGTATTACGAGTCTGAAGTCTTAACTAACTGAGCTGCCGAGGCGCTCGAGGTTAAAGGAATTACACATAGTCACTTGCGTGTCACGAGCCCAGCTTTTAAACAAACTATTTTTTGAGAAATATGATTTATAAGAACGGGAATGTACAGCTTATTGTGATTAAAGGTAGATACAATTTTTAAAAAATTAGATTTGTAACGGCTTTTGCTAGAAATAATTATTTTTATGATTTGCAATATTCTCATATAGGTAAGAAAGGAGGGTTGCGTTGCTCTCAGCGACCGTGTTTCGGCTACTTTTCAAGATCGCCCATGTAGGCTTGCAGAGCTATATGAATAGAAATAATGACTTTATTTTTATAATTTGCCCCAACATAACGTTTGCTATCTAGTTTATGCGCAAATTTCATAATAATATCAATTTTTACTAGAGCAAATACATTTTGCTGTTTTAATATTTGAAATACTAGAATATGATTAATTTTATGCTGCTATGCGTAATTACAAAAGACATTATAGCCCCGAGGAGGCTTTCTATTTTGTCATCCTCAAATGGCCTAACAGGTCGTTGCCTGTCGGCCACAATTATATATAGCGGCAATAAGATAACATGGACAAGAAGATACACGTATTGCTTGAGTAAGAAAGAGATAAACATAGTAGCAAATATTCGTTATAACACCGATATTGACATGTTTGGTTTTATTTTATAAGTAAACGTCTGAAATTGTGTCATTATATCGATAAAAACTGCATTTTAGTTTAAAAAATTCCAGTATAAATGCAAACGGACGAAAATAAAAACGCAATTGACCACAAATTAACATAAATTTGAATAAAACAGAATTTCGTTGAAAAATGTTCTGTTTTAGTTTTAAAAATTACAGTATAAATGCAAACGGATGAAAATAAAAACGCAATTGGCCACAAAGTAACATAATTTTGAATAAAAACACACAATTTTGTTGAAAAAATGTTCTGTTTCCCTTAAAATTTGATAATGTATAATTGGTTGATTTTTATAAAATTTTTATCGTGTGTTGAATTAAAATGTCATTTTTGTATAATTTATGTGACATGATTTCGATTTTTGTAAAAATTTATGTGAGATGTGTAATTGTGTGATTTTTGTTCAATTTTGAGTTAATTTTCGTAATAAAAATGAACAATGAGCTTACGTAACTGAAATTTTGCTTGTCGAGATGCTTGCGGTAGAAGATTTTTCAATGAAATTGCGTGTTTTGATGGTGTCAGAACATTTTTTTCAACGAATTGCGCGTTTTTATTCAAAAATTATGTTAATTTGTGGTCGACATACATATATTTCCATCAAAAGTATAAGATTTTTTAAATTTTGTTTATCGAAATGATTGTGGTAGTAGATTTTTTCAATGAAATTGCGATTTCTTTTAATTTTGAGCGGTGCATTTTATAAAAAAGTGTAAAACAATTGCAAAATTATGCATAGTTTATGTAGCATGATGGCGATTTTGTAAAAATTTATGTGAGATGCTGTGTAATTGAGTGATTTTTGTTCAATTTTCGTCGTATGTTGAGTAAAAAATGTCGTTTTTTGTATAATTTCAAGTGAGATGATGTCAGTTTTTGTAAAAATTTATGTGAGATGATGTGGACCAGCACATTTTTCAGCGAAATTGTGTTTTTATTCAAATCTTACTAATACTGCTGCAGAAATTGCTGTTTTTTATTCAAATCTTACTAAAATTGCAACAAGTTAGAGAAAAAAGTGTAAAACATTTGCAAAATTATGCGTAGAAATAACGCTAAAAACTGCTTTTACATCATTTTCGTTTTACAAATCGATTTATAAAACGAATTGTGACCATTTTTTAAGTGAAATAATGTGAGATGGTGTATTTTTTATCGCTTATTGGATAAAAATGTCGTTTTTTTTGTATAATTTCAAGTGACATGATGTCAGTTTTGTAAAATTTTAAGGGAAACAGAACATTTTTTTAACAAAATTGTTTGTTTTTATTGAAAATTATGTTACTTTGTGGCCAATTGGGTTTTTATTTTCGTCCGTTTGCATTTATACTGTAATTTTTAAAACTAAAACAGAATATTTTTCAACGAAATTCTCTGTTTTATTCAAATTTATGTTAATTTATGGTCAATTGCGTTTTTATTTTCGTCCGTTTGCATTTATACTGGAATTTTTTAAACTAAAATGCAGTTTTTATCGATATAATGACACAATTTCAGACGTTTACTTATAAAATAAAACCAAACATGTTAATATCGGTGTTACAACTAATATTTGCTACTATGTTTATCTCTTTCTTACTCAAGCAATACGTGTATCTTCTTGTCCATGTTATCTTATTGCCGCTATATATAATTGTGGCCGACAGGCAACGACCTGTTAGGCCATTTGAGGATGACAAAATAGAAAGTTTCCTCGGGGCTATAATGTCTTTTGTAATTACGCATAGCAGCATAAAATTAATCATATTCTAGTATTTCAAATATTAAAACAGCAAAATGTATTTGCTCTAGTAAAAAATTGATATTATTATGAAATTTGCGCATAAACTAGATAGCAAACGTTCTGTTGGGGCAAATTATAAAAATAAAGTAATTAATTCTATTCATATAGCTCTGCAAGCCTACATGGGCGATCTTGAAAAGTAGCCGAAACACGGTCGCTGAGAGCAACGCAATCCTCCTTTCTTACCTATATGAGAATATTGCAAATTATAAAAATAATTATTTCTAGCAAAAGCTGTTACAAATCTAATTTTTTTAAAATTGTGTCTACCTTTAAAAACAATAAGCTATACATTCCCGTTCTTATAAATCATATTTCTCAAAAAATAGTTTGTTTAAAAGCTGGGCTCGTAACACGCAAGTGACTATGTGTAATTCCTTTAACCTCGAGCGCCTCGGCAGCTCAGTTAGTTAAAACTTCAGACTCGTAATACTGTGATCTCTGGTTTGAATCCGGCCTAGGTCATCGCAGAAAGATTTTTTTAAATTAAATAAATGCGAGAAAGCCAAGATGGCCGGCACCCCGGGAAGTTTAAATTCAAAAAATTGAACTTAAAAAAAATCTGAAAAATTCAAATATTTCCGCGAGTGAATGCAAGAGAGAGACAACCAAAAAGTAGAAGAGAGAAAGAAAGATCTACCAGTTTGAAATTCAAATATTTCCGCGAAAATTAAAAACGACAGCCGTGAGAAGTGCGCGCGCAGAAAAACAAGAAGACCGACACCCCGGGAAGTTTAAAATCAAAAAATTGAACTTAGAAAAAAAAATCTGAACATTTAAAATTCAAATATTCGCGCCAGAAAACCAAGATGGCCGACGTGTAATTCCAGAAGCAAATTAAAAATAGCCGCGCGTAATTTAATCGGAAGCTAATGCGTAATTTCATCAGTAGCACATGTGAAAATTAATTAGATCAAACCGCGAAATTAATTAGATCAAACCGCAAAATCCGCGAATCAAAACCGCGAAATTCGCGAATTAAACCGCGAATCCGCGAATCAATTAAAAGTGGTGGGGGAAAGCTGCCCCTGTTCTACTCAAGCATATTGTGTGCCTCTTTGTTGACTAAACTCCCACCAACGCCTCACCCATGCTTGGTTTACCGTCTCTACTTTTGCTATTCCAAGTGCTTCTTGTTTTGACAGTTGAGCCATCACTGTGGTACCTTTATGTATTGCCACTTTTGCCAAGAAGTCAACTTTCTCATTAGGTATTATGCCCGAATGTCCCTTGATCCAAACAAAGCTTACTTCTACGTCCTTTGCTCTTAAAGCTGCACAGAATGTTACTATATCTAAAATGAGTGGATGATGTTTAGCGAAGTATTTTCTGTTCATTAATGCTCGTAATACACTTTGAGCATCACTCATGATAGCTGCACGAGAAATTGTACTAAGACCAATGAGCTTTAAGGTTTCGAAGATGGCTTTAGCTTCCACAGAGAAAACGCTAGTAATAGGATTAATTTTAAACATTTGACTATACCCATTAAGCGAATCATAAATGGCACAGCCGCAGCCCGTTTCTTATTTTGATGCGTCCGTATAGATTATAGAAGTATCGGGGAGAGTTTCTATTATCTTTGCAAACACTTGTTTATTGTTCCACATATCCGCTGTATAAAAAGGTATAATTACAGTTGATGTAATCATAATAGTCGATATTGGGGATTTTAGTTATTCTGATATCATTTTTAAACTTGGATATATACCTGTATGCTTCTGCAAGCGGTGGGGAGTTTTTCTTCTGCCAATATAAATTTGTGGGATCAAAATGGTTTAGTTTGTGGATATTATGGAACAAGACGTTAAGTGGAAGCGTTTTAAGCTTAAGTAAGTATTTAATAGACTGATACCTTCGACGGATTTCTAACGGCGGTTCTTCGGCTTCCACGTATAAAGCTTCTACTGGTGTTGACTTCATTGCTCCCACGCAAATACGCAACCCTTTATTTTGCAATACATTAATACCCTGTAACTGATATTTACTGGCTCTACCGTATAGTGTACAACCAAAGTCAATGTGTGATCGTATACACGCATTGAAAAAAAGGCGAGCTGTCATCACATCCATTCCCCATTTAACTTTAGTAAGCGTACGTAATACATTTATGTACTGTTCACATTTACTAGTGATATAGTTGATGTGACTAGTCCATTTTAATTTGTTATCTAAAACTATACCTAAATACCTTATTGTATCTCTGACAGGTAGTTTAATATTTCCTAAAGTAATCAGATTTGACGAAAGATTTCTATGATGTGAGAAAAACACCACAGCAGTTTTATTGGTAGATAGTTCCAGACCATTGTCAAAAAGCCACTTTTTAGTACGATCCATAGCGACAGATAAACTATTTTTTAATTTTTTTAAAGATTTATTGGATGAAACCATGCATACATCATCTGCGTACTGAATAATTTTAATATTGGTATTAAAAATTTTATGAAAATCCATTGTATACAAATTAAACAAAATTGGACTCAAGACTGAGCCTTGAGGCAACCCAGTGGAAACCGTTCTTGGTCCTAGTACAAAGTTATCATTTGCTCTGGCATAAACAATGCGATTCCTAAAAATGTCAACAATTCTTTGGGCACACGTTCCGGGAATCCTCACTAAAACTAACTTATATTCCAGGATATCTAGGTTTACAAAGTTATACGCACTTTTAATGTCAATAAACACACTTCCTACATATAAATTATTTGAGAAACCTAGTTGAACCTCTGTGACTAAATCAGTTACTGCATCTGTTATCCCCAGCATTTTGCGAAATCCATACTGTTGCGGGGCAAGGATATTATTTTTATCTATCCACCGTTCTAATCTGTTCTTTATCATTCGTTCATAAGTTTTTAATATACACGAAGACAACGAAATTGGTCGATACGAATCTGCGCGAGTAGGATCTGTATGCGTTTTTTGTATACCATTAATAACCGTCTGTTTAAGCTGTGAGAGCTCCACCCCACCAAACCACATCTCGTTCTATATGGAAAGTAGCACTGCTTTCAACTCATCAGGTAATCCTTGCAATAACTTGTAGGTTATATAGTCTAAACCTGGAGCTGAGTCTTCTGGACCTTTCCATGCTTCCTCCAGTTCCATCATAGCAAATGGCCTGTTTAATAAATATTCCTTATCTATCGCAGTGCTATACGTTGTTTTCCTGTTACTAACATATGACGGCGTTAACAGATCAAAGAATTCAGGCTTTCGCATTTGCCTGAATTTGTTTCGATCCTCTTAAATTTTTTAATTGAGTTCCAAATTTTTGCGCAGGGAGTATTTCTATTTAGACTACTACAGAATGTTAAAAAACCGTTTCGTTTTTTTTTTTAGAATTCGTTTAGCATATGCCCGTGTTTCTTGCAATTGGATATAGTTATCATAATTATTATGGATCTTATATTGCCTCAGTACTTTTCTCCTCTCTTTTACAACTTGGGTGCATTCATCATCCCACCATGGTGGCGGAGATTTAAACTTACGAACGATTGGTTTTTTAATCTTAAAGCAGCTGAGCCAATACAATTATAAAGATATACTAACCTAGCCTCTGCAGCATATTCATAAACTTTTTCATCAAAGTGTGCGATAATGTACTTTTTAAAATCATTCAGCCCGTTAGAGTCGATTTTCCATTTACGATTTGGATAGTAACTAAAATATGTTGATACCGTTGTGGCTATAGTAAGTAAAATCGGAAAAATGATCAGAATTAATTGTACATGTCTTCTAACACTTTCCAAGATGATTTAACTGCAATTTCAGGAGAGACCAAGGTGATATCTAGGACTGATGCGCCTTGACCTGGCCTGCTAATTCTTGTTGGATTTTAATAGAATATTACCGGCATTATTTGATTTTGTGGACCCAAATGCGTAGTTATGTGCATTAAAATCTCCCCCAATTCTTCTTCTTCTTCTAGTGCATATCCTAACGGATGTTAGCGATCAATAAGGCTACTTGCACCTTGGAAACTGCAGCTCGAAAGAGTGATCTTGTAGATTTGTTGTACCAATTTCGGAGATTCTTTAGCCATGAGGTGCGTCTACGGCCAGGACTTCTTTTGCCTTTTATATGACCTTGTAAAATTAATTGTAGTAATTGGTACTTTTCGCCTCTCATTATATGCCCTAGGTACTCTAGTTTTCGTCGTTTTATAGTAGTCATAAGTTCCAAGGAGCAATTCATTTTTTCTAAAATTTGTACGTTGGTTATTCTATCCACCCATGAAACTCGTAGCATGCGTCTGTAGGCCCACATTTCAAATGCACCGATTTTGTTGCATAGGTCCTGTGTTAACGTCCAGGCTTCTACCCCATACAGCAGCACCGAAAACACATACCATTTAAGAAGTCTTCTCCTTAGATATAATTTTAAACTACGGTTACATAGTAGAGATTTTAAGTTGTTAAACGCACATCTGGCTTGTCCAATTCGGCTTCTCACTTCCCTTTGTTGTCTTCCTTCGTCATTTATTATCATACCCAAATATTTATAGTCAGATATTCGTTGGATGCTTTTATTGTTTATTGTAATTCCTTGCATTGTTGGTTGTTTTTTTGTTATTACCATATACTTGGTCTTTTTTAGATTCATGTCTAATCCATATGCTGCGCTGCTTTCATATATACAGTTGAACAGATTTTGAAGATCTTGCTCCGTTTCCGCTATAAGCACAGAGTCGTCGGCATATCTTATATTATTTATAGCCATTCCATTAATCTTAATACCCTCTGTTCTTGCGTTCAATGCTGTTTTGAATATGATCTCGGAGTATACGTTGAATAACATTGGTGACAGGATACAACCCTGTCTCACACCACGCTTTATATTTATTTCTTCAGTAATGCCTTCTTTTGTTCGAACGCAAGCCGTCTGTTTCCAGTATAGGTTTGTTATAAGGCGTAGGTCTTGATAGTCTAAGTTCAGTTGTTCTAGTATTTCGAATAATTTATTGTGTTGAATTCTGTCGAATGCTTTAGTATAGTCTATGAATCCAATATATACATCTGTGTTTACATCTAAGCAACGTTCGATTAATATATTTAAAGCAAATAGTGCTTCACGTGTCCCGTATCCATTTCTAAATCCCAGTTGTGTGTCTGACATAGTGAATTCGCATTTGTTATATATTCGGGCGTGTACTATTTTTAGGAAGATTTTCACAACATGACTCATTAAGCTAATATTTCGATATTCTTCGCATTTTCGTGGATGAGTTGTTTTAGGTAGCGTTACAAATGTAGACTTTAGCCAGTCTTTGGGAATATTTCCAGATTGGTATATTGCGTTGAATAGATCTAACAGAACTTCAATCTTGTCTTCATCTATAAGTTTTATTAATTCTGCTGGAATTTCGTCAGGTCCCACTGCTTTATTATTTTTTGAAGTTATGCATGGTTTTGAAATTTGAAAAAAAATTAGGCTGTAATCTTCACAACTTATATCAGCTTGTGTCGGTCTATATATAACCACAATTGATAATTTTATTTGAGTAGGAAGTATACCACACATGTTTACATTTTCCGGAATATTATTAAACCTGATTGGTGTAAAAGGTATCGACTTATTAATCAAAATTGAAACGTTACCATACCCATCTATTCTATCGTCCCTAATTACACGGAAGTGTTTAAAAAATATGTTATATGTAGGCTTGTACCAAGTCTCAGAAATAAGTGCAATATCTACGTTTTGTTCGGAAAGAAGATTTATTAAGTTTTCTTTCTTGGACCAAGCCGATTGAGCGTTCCATTAAGTTATGTTTAATGTATAATTAGCCATTGAAGTTATTATTAAAAAAAGTATGTGTGTGTTTAAAACGTAGATGTATCCGTTGAATATCCTTGAGACGCATTATCTTCTTAGGAAGAGCTATGTGTTTGGCCTTCACCGGATTGTATTTTTAGTTTTTTGATTAGCCTTTTAAGCCGCGACTTCAGTGAATTAGTTTTAACAGCGCGAGTCACTGTTATTAGTAACCCTACTAAAGAGCCAATGTCTGTTACATATGACTGTGCAATCGATAGTACGTCTTGTTTATTTTTTTATTCCATTAAAAGGTCACAAAAATTGTCGTAACTAATGATTTCAATGTTTTCAGCGAAAATGTCTTTAAATTCTATAAAACCGTCGTCGTCCCGTTTAATGGAATCATCTTTCTTTTTTTTTTACTTAATGGTTTAACAAATTCGGTTGTCTGAAACGGATTTGTTTCGACTGTTTTACCTTCGCCTTGCTTATTTATCTGTTCGTTATATAAACTAATAGCATCGGAATCAACCGACGACCTAGCTGGACGCTTTTTTGTAGGTGAAATTGTAATTTCAATATTTTGATCGTCGTTGCGATATTCTACCGGAGATATCAAAGGTTCCCTGTTGTTTTCATTAGTCTCCTCTAATTATTATTGAGGGGGCGCATGGACTTCGGCGGTCACTATTTCAGTATCTTGTTCTTGATTTGTGTGACATTTGTTTGCGATATGACCTATTTTTTTACATTTAAAGCAGCGGACTTCATCCGTAGTAAAAAAAATTCTAAAGGAATTCTGTTTGAACTGAATCAAACGTGATTCAGGTAATGTATCACTTTCTTCTAACACAACATACACCTGACGCCTAAAACTCAATACGTGCCTGTATTCTGGTTTATTTAAACCAGCGCCAATAAAATTAACCGCAGAAACTACTTTAAGACCTAGCCGTTTAAGTTCCAATTCTATGATATCATGTGGTAAGACATGGCGATACGTTCGACATAATTATGCGTTTGGCAGGGGATACCAAACGCCGTGCTGCTATAAACATATTATTCAACGTGATACCGCCATGGTTAGTCATAAAAGTATCTACCACCTCTTTAGATGATAAATAAATACAAACTCGGTTATTGGAAACACGAGAAGCAAATACTACCTTTTTTGGTCCTACCAATTCACCTACTGCAATGATATATTCGTTTTTTTGTGTGTTCTCTATTGTATCAAAAACGATAGCTTGATCACGCTCGGGAAAGTTATATTTAACGTTAGAGTCTTTAACAACAGACGCGAATGACTGGGAGTTAGTGTTAATATTCATATTGACAGGATTAGAATTAACGGTACGGTTACTTTCAACTTCCGAATTACCTCCGTCCACAGAAGTAATTCGGTTAATGCCCGCAGTATCCATGCAGACAGATAAAATATTCGTGCCTGGTGTCCAGCCGATATCTCGGCCGGCCACTCTCCACGCAAGCGGGCGCACAAGCTCGCGTGGACGAGAACGAGAAGTGCGATATGAATTTTAAAACCCCACTACATACGTATACCCACATATAATAATACGTACAGAAAAACAAATTAAGCAAAATGCTAATAAAATAAGGACTTATTACAAAAACTTAACTTAATTTGGGTAGTTTCACTGTAGTTGTGAGACCGTTTGTAATACACTTCACGAAATAACGTTCAAGTATCAGTTTTCACCCGTAATTTTGTCAGCACAAACACGCGCGTGTTACTCGCAGCTGAACCACGGCCGATATCTCAAACAAAAATTCTTACTATAAGCAGAGTTCCACTCCGTACAGTAATATACATTGCCCCACTCTTTCTACAAAACCAAGAATAAATTAAATCAGAATTTATTAATGAAGATAAAATATCGAACAATACACGTTTGCTTATGGCACTTAACGAAACTCGTTTGATTGCATCAGAAACTCCGCTCACCGCCTCGTTCTGGCAATCAAACTCGTTTCGTTATGATGCTCATAATTAAACATATATCGTTAATATCTATTACCAAATCCTTACATTGGCATATAAGAACGATATACTACACTGAAAAACGTCAATAGTAGGTAGCTGTTTTATCAATTACTTTATCTACGACAGTGTGTAAAATTGCCTTTTAGTTGGCAGTTTTAAGTTTGTAAAACGGCTGTTTAATAACATGTTTTCATTAGTTTACGGCGCCAGTAGTAACATGTTTAAAAGATTTCATTAGGCACGTTGTCAGTAGCAACGTGTTTTAAAATTTTTAAAACACGCAAAATTACGACCGGTTGCTGGTAATTCTATTTTACATTAAAAAAATTATATTTACCGTGCTTTCTAGATTCTACCGTAGATAAAATATTGTTCGATGCACATGCGTAAAGCATCTTTAGTCACTCGCGGGGCTTAAAACTCTCGCTCACTCGCGTTTTAACTCTATCCCACTCGTGCCTAAAGAGTAGCTTTACGCACTTGTATCGTAAATGACTATTATAATACGTTTGAATTTTATAATTTAGAATCCAATAGAACAGGACTAATAAACGTACCATTATAAAAAAGGTCTAAAGAAGATAACATACGAAGAATCCTTTGTACCTAAATAAACTGGGAACCGACGAAGATAACAATTCTGACGTAACTTGTACGAACTGCGATTAGTAATCATATTTGGATGTCTTTTTTTTTTAAACCCTGCTTTACCTCCTCCAGAATGCCATTTTAAGTTCGACAATTGTAGTCGTGTTGACCTTCAAACAGCGTGCATAGAAAACGAAGAGATGCTTTGGAAACTGATTAATAATGGATCATTTATTGAAAAATATATTATTGATTTCCCCAGGGCAACGACTAAAACTGTATGTTCTCACAGATAAGTAGGTTAAAAGAAAGCGAAATACATATTGTTATGTTATTCCCTGTTATAAATATTTAATGAATATTTGAATTTGTTTGTGAGAACAGATACTCTTGCAACTTTCAAAATGTATTTTCGTACCTGCCTTTTAATTGAAAATTAATTATTCTGGGCACACGTAATACGTTTGCCACAAACAAAAATTATATGATACTCTTGTTTTACACAAGTAGCAACTCAGAGTTTATAAAATACAACACAGAATATCAAATGGGTTTGTGGGTTTATGGAAGTAAGCAATAATTAAATTATTTGATGATCAAGAAAAAAAACTTTGTTTTATTACTGAGTGTTTCAAACACCCATTTTCGCCAGCTTAATTATCATTATTGAGCTCAACATTACAATTAAATACATTAGCTAATTGAACACAGGATAAAATAATTATGCTAACCTGTATTGCCACGAAACTGTTCGACAACCTTCTGAAAATTGCAACCGCTGTGTCTCAAGTAACTCCAAGATTGTCGCTGGATTGTACCCGAAAAAATATAAATTCCGTAGAAGTAGTTGTGTAATTGCACCAAAAAAAAAAAATTCAAGCACTAAGTTTTGATTAAAACGCTGTTCACAAATAACTGCTATTTATTTTCACGTAAATAATGTTACAAAACAAATTACAGCAGACATCAGATAAAAACAAACAACTTAACCTCTAAAATAGACAACGAAGGTGCGAGGTTACCCCGTCGAATGTAAATTATGAAGTCTTCTGGGGTCTCGGCGTTCGTTCCTTTTATACCCACCAAAAAATCAAAGGTGAATACTTAAATCTAAAACCACTAATTGGCTGAAATTGACATCGCTACTAAGACAATTGCAAAGTGACGCTGTAAATAATAAGCAGAGAGATTCGTTTTAGTCACATATCGAACAGTTTTTAGCACAGGTAGGCTTTCGTCCTACACAAAACAAAGATGTGACGTCTGAAAAGTGGTTTCACAGCTTCGCTGTACGTGTATAAATGTTATTTACAAGGGGGAAATTAAATTAACGAAGATCTGAACACATAGACCGACGTGAAATTTGCATCTTACCATCTCGCACTAAATCGCGAAGTCCAACAGCTGTGCTAGCGGATAAAGGCTTCAACATGTCCAGTTTCACCTCCTCTAAGTATGTACCTGCCTTATAAGCTACACGAATTCCTCATGGAGCACATTTTGTGCAATAATTTGGTTTGTAGTAGCTCTAATATCACTGGCAAGTTCATAGCTCTAATGTGCACAATATTCAATTTTCTTTGTTTGCAGGCCTCCAAATTTTGAACACACACATGTTTTTCAGCTATGGTCGTTAAATTCTGCAGCTGCAACTCCAATTTTGTGTTGCCGAAAGCCCTCGGCTTTCATTGGAACTCAAGCTAGCTCAGATTACACTTCCAGCTCGCACCAAACCGAATCTGCTTTGCCAGTGCTCCAAGTGTATAAAATGTACTTGGTGCTGTGTGAAATGCACTTTGCATGTGTGCTTAACTTAAATTAACTATGAGTTATGTAGCTACTATATACAATAATTTCTTAAATTTTACTTTTGAAACAACTTATGCCTCAAACGTGAATATTTACAACGGCTTATAACTTCTACGGTAAGGTAATTTGTGTGTGTCAGCAATTTTTTGTTTGAAAATAAAACTATGTTAGTTACTCATTACGTTAACTTGTAAAATTTCCAATGTACATACGAATATCACATTAATATTTATAAGCAGTAGTATTAAATATCTTTTAATTGTCTACTAGTTTCCTTAATCTATTAATATGAAATCTGACAATTAAGTTACCTGGCCGTAACCAAGAAAAACACAGATATATAGAATAAGTATGGTATATTTTATCATTCCAAGTACTTCCCATGATATGAATACACTTGACACATAAAAATTATTTTTTAAGCCCTCATTCAAAATATTACTAGAGCAGTTGTTTTCGTATTCTTTTGTACGTTCTCGACGTCTTCAATTTTTCTTTTTTATAACGGTTTTCAGCTTTCAGACCAAGAGGAAATGGGATGGAGTGTAACAACGTCTTTGTTAGCCACACTGATTTACGATAATTTGCTTGTGAGCAGGAACATTGCCATGCAGCTACCTCCAACTCTTCTCTTCCTTGTATTGGGCTCTGGTTAGGGGAGTTCTTTTCAAAATTTATGAGGTGAATAATAATTCTTTCAAAATTTTGGTTTTTATACTTTGAATATTTCATACCTTTTTGGCCCACATAGTCACAGGTTTCGTATTGGGAACATCATGGGTCATCACTTCTAGCAAGTGTAAAAACTTGGGGTCGCCATAACAAATGCCAATGATATTTTTTCTCTATGCAACAGGAACGTGGACTGTTAGGAAAACAAATATATGGTAGCTTCCTTAGAGATATGGGTCTGCACAACTCCACGGTGAGATTCCAACGTCGTATATTGACGAGCTAAGTACAACTGAAAATACTAAAATACTTCAAACATATCTTGAGAAACGAGTCGAATAACATGGAAAGATTAGTGATACAAGGACAAAGAAAGAGCAGGAGGTCGCTCACTTATCAGACAAATCGACCGAGTTACGAAATTAAGCGGTATGCATATGCATAAATCTACCACAAGACCGAACAAAATAGAGGAAAACAATACAAGACGCCGCAGTGGCCACTGCATTCCCTGAGGAGATGATATTTACAAATCCTGACATTTTTCGAACGTATCAATCGCAGAGACAAAAATATTGAGAATCTTATTGTTCAGGGCAAACGTGACGGTTACAAAGACGGCGAGGTCGTTTCCGCAGGCGGTGGGTAGGTAAACACCACAAAAGGAGTGTCAGGATAAAACCTCTGGGACACTACCTGACTTGTTAGCAATAATTGTAATAGATGGCGTGATACAGTGAATCTAATTAAGGTCACTAGATCGACAAACTTAGTGCAAAGCACCGCCATTAGTTATTTTTACAGCGACCAATTTTCTCAGGCTGGGGATAAAAACAACCTAAAAATATGTTGCAAATAATATATTGTGTTACAGCCTAAGATCGACTTTATGACAAAAGAACGATGGCAGTATATTGGGATGTTAGTTTGTTACAGCACGAAATGCTCTTTAAAACGAAAACCCGTTGCCCCAATCCCGTTAAGATGGGCTGTAACAAAATCTGCCGGCAAAGCTGCAGTGGAGAAGAGGGATTCTTTACGACCTGTAATTAGAGCTACGGTCCAGTAAACGACATACAGATTTTAATTATTTAGCGCCACCACTTTCTTACAAAATCGAAAAAACACAATTGGGCTCATCGGGAAAGTAGAAGCAATGAACATAAATTACAAACTCCAAATACAGTTAGTTTACTTCAGTGCCCGCAGGAGGCATCCGACAGCTGCAGAAAGTTTCACCTAACGTTGGTGACCTCCTACGATTGCTTGGGCACTGTACAATAAAAATACACAACACAAGAACAATGGTTCATATGATTGTAAATAAACACAAACAAAAATTACATAAAGTAGATTAAATGAAAATACTCTATTGGCTCTGAATATTCACACATATTGACATGTATTATAACAAAGAAGGTATAATGATTAGTAAACATACAATAAACAATTCTTTGAATCACGACAACAACACAAGTATCAGTGTAGATATTTACTTTATATCATGCCTCTGAAAGATAACTAACTCTTTCCTAAACTGGAAATACGCGAGACAGTTCTGACAACATATGACTTAATACAAGTAAGTAAAGCATCTCTATAATACGAGCATGTTTGTCAGCCATATTGAATCACATCACAAAAGCGGCAGATTCAAAAAGTTAGTTACTTTTCAGAAAATGAAAATATGTTAATGTCTATACGTTTAATAGTACTAACTCGAGGCTGAACAACCGGTCATGCCCGAAGATTTTGAAATCTGAAAAACAGAAAATTCCGTAAATAGTTCATTTAAAATGAATCAATGTTTTAGGCTTACCTTATATCTAAAAAAAGTATCCTTAGTCTTGAAATAGACTGATTTTTTAATAAAGTATATGGGAGGCAACGCATAAAAGGCAAAAAGACACAGGAAAATGAACACAGTTGGCAACTCAAACACAAGGTTAGAAGCTAGAACAGCGAGCATATATGATAATATAACCCACAACGGATGAACTGTTTGACGTTGTAGGGTTAGGTTTTGGTTGCATCATGACCACCAACATGTAAACGCGAAAGTAATGTGATGCAAGATTTTATGCAACTTGCGCGACATGAGTCTGCTTGTATTATAAAGGGCTCTACAAGTAAGACGTTAAGTCAACGTCATTTTGGACGTTTCACTTCTGGTCAAAAATCACCACAAAAAGTAAGAGAGTTTTACCTGACGTAAGCATTCAGCAATGCAATTATGAATTAGGCGCAGGTGGAATGTCTCACCGTGGGGTGGATTCCTCTGCAAGACAGAAACGACAAACGGACGCAGGGGATGGCTTTCAAACTCCTAAGAGCTGATGTAGACTCCTCGCTATGCAAGTCTTGGGAAATGAGTCACTTCGACGGTTCAATGCAGACCCACCCTGTATATTTAGTTTAATACCGCTCTCACGGCAGATCCGCCAGAACGGAGTAATATTTGCACATAAATGCACTATATAAACGAGAGCGATGAGGACTTAACAACGCCGCCCCCAGAAAACGACGGAGTAAAAGTACTTCAAAGCTTGATTAAAGTGTGCACATAACCCTTTTTTGTGACATCAGAAATAACAAAACATAGCGTTTTAAACGTATGCCTTATATTACAGTGAGATTCAAAAAGATCATTTAGATCGCAGGTAGTAGACTTCAGAAACAATTTGACATATACCTAAACTTTAATGTAAGGTATGCTTTAAATAGCACAGTATTCAAACCGAGACTTTCTTGACCTATGCAATCCGACGTTTCTCCTCTTTGAAGAAGTCCCTAACGCATAAAATACGATTTTAGGCTGGTTCGCTTGCTTGTTATTGCACTTAATTTTACTGTCACCTTGACAGTATTATAAAACAAGCCATACTTAAAGCGAACCTGACCGAAAACTGCAATTTTTTGTTTCGCCCAGTTCCTTATTGTTAAAGAAAGAGCGAAAATTGTTAGGTCACAGAAAAAGGGTAATGTGTAGACCTTAGCTTTAAAGTATTTTTAACAAGAGCTTCTTGATTGTCGTGAACTGACGTAGACGTCAATTTTCGATTATCGTAATTTTTATTAAATGAGAAATGTCAAAAGCAATCGATCATCGAAAATCTTGCATATTTTGTACTTTTCTATGTTGCAGAAAAAATAGTTTGTATTATTCAGATTAAAAGTAGTTCCGTTTGACTTGCAATTGCAAACATATTTGCTTGTCAAACAAAGTGCCACTTTTCTTCCTAATAAAACAATATAATATTTGCTAGATATTAAGTGACATAACCTAACATAACATCCGGAACGGATTGGCACCATAAGAAGAACCTAACATATATTTTACTATACAGCAGTGTCCTTATTCCAAAAAGAAAATCCCAAAATGTATTGTCTTCCCTATTGCACTTAGAAGGTTTGCATCAACATATGTGCGTGTCATGGCCGCCAACGAATAGTCGCGTGGGATTAAATACAATCGCGTAGCTTGAGAATAATTACTCCTAGCTGTGCTAAAAGTTAATCTAGTGTGTTGTCTATACTAATATAATTAAACATATGCCTCAAACGTGAAAATAGGGCCGAAATTAAAGATATCACAACCGAAACTATAAATGCGCTATTAAAAGTTTATAACTAAGGTCGCCAACAAGATATTACTAAACGTAAAAATGCATATTGATGAACTGCAAGCGGAAAAATTGATAATCTTGAGCAATACACCAAGCAAAATAATGTGGGTCTGTTAGGTCTTCCCGAAGACAAAGGAGAAGATCTTGAAGAAAAAATTATGCAGGTGTGTAAAACTAAAGCAAATATAGTTATCACACGAAAGGTTTTGGACAAATATCACCGTTTAGGTTTTATTTTGGAAGACAAAAACCGTCCGGTAACTCTAAAATTCACGAGCTACCGATATCGTAATACTTTAATGAGAATCGAGAATACTTTGCTGGGTTTAGTATAGTCGTCAAGGAGGACTTAATAAAAAGAGATATCACCTTTTCAGATACGCTTATGATAAATTTGGTGTAAGAAGTATCGAGAGATCCAAAAAAACCTGTTCCTCAGCGGGCTGTGGAAATTCAACGTATGAATAATATGTTGGTGACACTGTATGTCAATGTCAAATTCGAGGTTATCAGGTTAGGATTTGCTTCATTTTGTGTCAAAACTGACGGAAAACCTAACCTGATAACCTCGAATTTGACATTGACATACAGTGTCACCAACATATTATTCATACGTTGAATTTCTACAGCCCGCTGAGGAACGGTTTTTTTTGGATCTCTCGATATATGGTCTATTGATGGTGTAATCAAAGTGAAGGTATCAAATAAAATAGTGTCTGTGCGCGATAAAGCAGAATGCCATTGTATTGCTGCTAAAGATTAGTAAAGGGCTATTTACACGGGATACGGAAATTTCGTTCCCCACATTTCGTTCCCCACATTTCGTTCCCCACATTTCGTACCCCACATTTCGTCCCAGGGATATTTCGTCTCCCCACATCTCGTACCCGGAAACCTCATTCCCGAGCGAGCTCAATTTGTCTCCTAGATTACAGGGTGTTCAAAAGCGAGTGCAGCAATCGGATGCAGTTAGAAAAATTAAATATATTTTAAATTATTTATTTATTATAATATAAGAACTATATACAGTATGTCCCCGGATTGAGTTTACAAGATGAAATTAACTTTTATTTTTAGTTTTATATAAAAATGTTATAGGAATTAAAATTTCTGCTTGGTTTGTAGAGAATTTTAAGAAAATGTTTAGTTTTTCAAAAACAAGTCGGCCTTGACAGTTAAGCAAAAACTATTTTCTTTTCGGGTAACCTACCCCTTTTGTTTATGATACGGCAAAATATTACTGAGAAAAGTTGTTCAGAATGAGAAATTATGGCCCTATACAAAATATCAGGAACATACTGAGATTAACCCGTCATTTTTAATAAATACAATTTATTTTGTTCTTATAAGTCTATTATAATAAATAAATTAATTAAAATATCTTCCATTTTCCAACTGTATTCCGATCGCTGCACTCGTTTTTCAACACCCTGTAATCTAGGAGACAAATTGAGCTCGCACAGGAACGAAGTTTCCGGGTACGAGATGTGGGGAGACGAAATATCCCAGGAACGAAATGAGGGGTACGAAATGTGGGGAACGAAATGTGGGGAACGAACTTTCCGCAAACCTATTTACACGAACAATAATTTCTAGTACAGTGACGTTACAAGTTTTCTCTGTCTAAAGAGAGGAACAGTGTCTTACAAGCCCGTTCCTACAAGAAAACTTTTACCGGCAAACTGGAACATGCGCTACTTTTACAGGTTTTCGTTAAAAGCAACTTCGCGCGAGCCCATTTTTTGAAAATCTGTAATACCAATCTGTTTTTGTAGACGGCAATCCGTAAACATAACCACTTCGTTGCGTGAGTAAACATAACTTTTTTACGTGATTTTAAGTTTTGTTCTTGTCCCAAAGACAAGTTTTATGTTAAAAATGCGACAGTGGTAAAGAGAAGAAATTCATTTGCTGATACAATAGAACTGTTGTTTGTGGTTGTTTTTATTTTATTTCAAATAAATTAGTATGACTGCATGACAGACAGCTGCAAGTGAATTTTAGTTGCTTATACCAGAAAAACTTGTTCGTGTAAACGGATTTACAATTTACTTTTTACAATAAAATGTGGTATTCTCGAAGGGATGGCATTTTAAGTTTTCACGCTAGCCAGTGGTCATCCATTACCTTTAGAATTTTGTATTTGTGCAATCGATGTCGTAATTAAGATCTATATGACTGATACTAAATAGATTTTACCCCAATGGTGATCTTTGGCGCAAAAATACACCGTTTTATGGTGACCTCTTTTACGCGGTTTGTGGAAAGTTCGTTCCCCACATTTCGTTCCCCACATTTCGTACCCCACATTTCGTTCCCGGGATATTTCGTCTCCCGTACCCGGAAACTCCGTTCCCGAGCGAGCTCAATTTGTCTCCTAGATTACAGGGTGTTGAAAAACGAGAGCAGTCATCGAAATGCAGTTAGAAAAATGAAAGGTATTTTAATTAATTTATTTATTAGGTATAATAAACTTCCCGGCTTGAGTTTACAAGAGGGAATTAAATTTTATTTTTAGTTTTACATAAAAATGTTATAGGAATTATAATTCCTGCTTGGTTTGTAGAGAATTATAAGAAAATTCACAGTTTTTCAAAAACAAGTCGGCCTTTACAGTTCTGCAAAAACTATTTTCTTTTTAGGTAAACTACCCTTTTTATTCATGATACGGAAAAATATTATTAAGAAAAATTGTCCACAATGAGAAATTATAGCCCTATACAAAATATCAGGAATATACTTAGATTAAACCGTCATTTTTAATAAATACAATTTATTTTGTTCTTATAAGTTTATTATACTAAATAAATAAATTAAAATATCCTTAATTTTTTAACTGTATTCCGATCGCTACATCGTTTTTCAACACCCTCTAATCTAGGGGACAAATTGAGCTCGGTCGGGAAAGAAGTTTCCGGGTACGAGATGTGAGGAGACGAAATATCCCGGAAACGAAATGTGGGGTACGAAATGTGAAGAACGAACTTTCCGTATCACTTTTTAAGCTACTGCATTTAATGCGTTTTTTTTTCAATTCTAATTCCTTTCCTATTTTGTAGAGCTTTTAGTAAGCGACTCTATAATTTTTCGTAATTTTAGCAACTTTTACTTTTATGCTCAAGATCAAGTTTGATTACTTTACGTAATTAATTACTTCTCCTGGGTAGCTCTGATCCAAGGTTGTCAACAGCTTAAGAGAGTTGAGTCAATATTATACAGGTCTTTATGTGGTTTATCTATTTTACAAAATAAAATATTGGTTTTAAATTAAAGTAAAGTAAATTTATTGGTTAAAAGAATACATAATTGCTTAAAAAGAATATAACAAAATTATAATCATGAAAACACATAAGATTAGGATACATAGATGTATGTAAAGTAACTACATTTAACCAAAGTAAAGCTTTTTTGGAACTAATAAATAAAAAAATAAAAAAGGGTTCTATTTCCCCGAGGTGAAGTATATAATAAAACCATAACAAAAACAAAAATAAATTATGAGTCGGTATCAGATGTTAGTGTGAAATTGTTACATTAAATTTAAATTCACTTTTTTTTATAAAACCGTTCTACATAGCCCAAAGCTGTGCGTAGAATCGGTGTTTTG
This sequence comes from Agriotes lineatus, assembly GCA_940337035.1. Lineage (NCBI taxonomy): Eukaryota > Metazoa > Arthropoda > Insecta > Coleoptera > Elateridae > Agriotes > Agriotes lineatus. Next base: position 30,565 of record CALNHX010003479.1, on the reverse strand, counting down.
TAATTTACAGTGATGTTATTGGCTAGATTAGACGCAAATCTTATCTACACTTACTATGTTATTACTGTAATATAATTAAAATTAAGCAAATGACATGAAACGAAATGCAAACAAAAACCATGCATAAACATGAACCATATCTACTCTAGTTACATAAATTAATTATAACTCACATTGAAAAAAAAACATTACTGAATTCTCCTGAGCAGATGTTCTGATATTTCAGGGTGGTTTATGAAATACTTTTTCAATTTTTTTGTAAACATATAAGGTCTACTTTGTTTTACTTTGCTTGGAATGTTATTATAAATGTTAGGCGCCAAGTAGCTAACAGATCTCTGCGAGTATGTTTTGTAAAAGAACTGAAACTGAAAAAATTTACTCTTAAAGAAAAATATTTTACACATTGTGGTGCAGTATAAACTTTTTAAATTTAATAAATGTAGGTCGATAAAAAGGGGCGCTGTGTGGGTCAGTGGCGATACCCTCGCTACACATATAATAAAAGATTTTTGAATTACAGTGAGCGGATTGAGAGTTGTGTTGTAAATTTTCCCCGAGATAGAAATCCCATAGTTCAGTAAAGATTCAACTAGAGTTAGGTACATCATCCGCAAGATATATTTGGGAAATACATTTCTAACAAAATAAAATATATACCTAATAAATTGCAATCTTTGCAAAAGTGAACTAACATGGTGTTTCCAAGACAAATTTTCTTCTAATATAATTCCTACATATTTAATTTTATTTGTTTGTTCAATTTCTGGGCAAGTATAGTTTTCTTCACACATTAAAGATGAATGAAATTTAGGATTTTGTGAAAATACTTTCTTATGGTTTAGATGTAAATTTATATATTTTGTTCTATTAATGTTAATAGACAATCTGTTATAACTAAACCATTTACGCAATAGGCTTATGTCGTGTTCCATGTCACTGTAATTTGTATTACTATATCGGTTTGTATACACCAATGCAGTATCGTCCGCAAATGTAAAAATTGCCCCCTTAAATGGGCCTGAACAAAGATGATTTATCGTAACAAGAAATAAAATAGGACCCAAGACAGAGCCCTGTGGAACACCATAAGAGATCGCCTTAAAATTGCTGTACGAGGTTCCTACTTTTGTACATTGTTCACGGCATGTTAAAAATGAATTGAGCCACTTATGTATATTACCTCTAATACCCGCAGCGTATAGTTTTTCCATAAGTATATCAAATGGCACAGTGTCAAAGGCTTTCCTTATATCCAGAAAAAGACCTGTTACACTATTTCCTCGGTCAATAGATTTTATAACTAAATTTGTAAATTTAATGAAAGCTAACTCCGTACCTCTGTTTTGCAGAAACCCATACTGATTTTCAGAAAAATAATTTTGTTTGTCCAAGAATTGCAATAGCCTTTTACACATGATCTTTTCAAAGACTTTTGAAATTATTGATAGCAAAGCCACTGGTCTATAATTTCCACAAACGCTCGTCTTTCCACTCTTGAAGATTGGAGATACTACTGCTTTCTTTAATTTACTAGGAAAAATACCGCTGCTTACAGATATATTAAATAAGTATGTCAGAACTCCCGTAAATGTGTCAACATTTTCCCTTAGAGTTGTGCAGTCAATACCATCCACTTCACAACTTTTGTTTATTTGAAGGGATTCTATTTCCGATTTGACTTCGGCCTCTTGAAGTGGTATCCATGCAAATGTGCACAAATAATTTTTAGGGGGAAACGGTTGAGCATTTTGATATTTGCCGTTGTCTAATGACACATTCGAAACAGTGGAAAAATAATTGTTCATGGTTTCGGCAATTTTTGCACTGTCAGTTACTTCCAGTCCATCTTCCCCTATTACCCTTTCTATGCTTGTTTTGTTTGATTTTATGTTGGTCGCTTCATTTATAGTTTCCCATTGTTTTTTGTTGTGTGTTAATTTGATTAAATTTTATACTGAAGCTATCAAATTGGTCGGAAACGTACTTAATACTGTTCTCCAAATCATTAATTTTTGAACTGATAGACTTTAAAGTTGAGAGTTTGTTGTTAATATTGTCCAGTTGTTTTGCTAGTGTTGTGATTTTACAACATCCATGTTTGCATCTGTGCACTGTAGACCAACGTTGTTCTCCCCAACGTTAGGTGGAGCGGCCGGTAAGTTTATCAATATTTCATTGTTTATATTGGTACACTCACCACATATCCAGGATTTTATGCCCCCAGATTCACGCAACGAGTAAATTCGTCGACCGAAATCTTCAGGCACGGTATATGAAATTGTTTTTCACAACCATTACTTTGGCACACTATATATTGTTCGTATCTACCGATTGATTTAGAGTACAACTTGCACTTAATCGCCATCTTTATTAAACTATTATTTACCAGAAAATATTTAAAAAATCATTCCTCCTGGGGTTCTGCGGTGCGACTGGATCATAGAGGTGAAGAGCGGCGTTCATCAGTGAGAGATAGGGACGGTCCTACCCTGTTCTGAGATTCGAATGGCTGTAAACAGACCAAAATTAAATAATTTAGTTTCGGCTCGTCGGTCCCGGGTTTCTCCAGATTTTGGGCTTGATAAAGCAAAAGCCGACATGATTCTGGGAAAGTTAGCAGCCACCCCAGGCCGATCAAACGATGACGCATCTTCGCGCCCGGCCTTTTGTTAAGACTGCCATTTACTTAAAATAAAATTCTGTTTGATGTATGCTAAGTTGCATAACTACTAAAAATAAGACTAATTGTTTGTGTATGACTTGAAACTCGAAAAATATTAAGAACTGGAAAGTTAAGCGAATTAAAATGTTTCTTGGTACTAAATACCAAATCGTTTGCGTTGGAATTTTGTTTCACATTTTAAATATTGCATTGCCTTCCGACTCTTATTCAATTCATTTATGTATTTTCAATATATAGTTACCTATTTTCTTGCCCAAATAAATATTTAATTAGTTTTTAAATAGTCTAACGATCGGAAATGACAAAACTAGCAATAAATATGCGTATTATAAAATAAATACCAGTATGTATGTACATTAATTAGTATTTGTAGATTTTATCAAATCACTCGAATATACTAAGACCCGTTTTACAGCCTCAGATTTAGGAAAAACTGAAAAACGAATATTTGAAACATTTATTTTAATCCAAGGCTGTAAAACGTGCCCTAAAGTGTAGTAAGTATGTTGCATATAGTTATTTGTTTCAAAGTACAAAAAAATCATGTTTTTAGGTCAACGCATTAGCGGAGTCCCGCAATCTTATAAGTCCCAAAATCTAATTTTTTGTACACATGAAAAATAATAATTTTACTCCAACCGCTTTTAAGTGAAAATAATTAAATTAGTGTGACGTGTCAGTTGCAACTTCGAATTTTTTTCTATTTTACCTAGTACAAAATAGTATATTGTTTTACAAGTGACGAAATAGTTATTTAATTCATTAGTTCAAAAAAAGCATGTTTTTGGAACAAATAAGTCCTAAAAACTCATATTTTGTACAAATGTAACATAATATTTCTTGTCCGGCCGCTTTTAAGTGGCAATAATTAAATTAATGTAACGTGTCACGTGACAAGTCAAATTTTTTCGTATTTTAATGTGTGCAAATATAGAACTCATTTTAGTACAATTGCTATGGTTACTAGTAAAAACCTTCTATATAACGTTCTTTTAATATAAATAATATAATAAATAGTTTAAAAATATAGATGATTTGTGTTATTACATTTAAATTAAAACAAAAATGGGAAGCAAACTCGGTGCGTATTTATCCTAACTAAAAAGTCGCAAGAAGCAATTAAAACAGGGCGTTTGGCAGAGCGTAAAAAGCGAGTTGATGTTTTTAGTAATTCAAGTGCTGGTGTTCTGATTGTTCCGATGATAACAGCGAAAACATTGTGGATAGTACTTCTATTGAAAACGAGAGGTTAGCAGTCATTCCCGAAATATCCAAAGAGTTTTCTGATGAAGAATTGCCGGAGTTGGTCACAGAAGTTGAAGAACCTCAAGAATCGTTCGATTTTACGGGCCGAAGGATAGTAGATATCCAGTACTTATTAAAATATCTCCAATCTTTTAAACACAATGGTTTCGATTGTACATTTTCTGATGTAGAAATTATTAGCGAAAAGAGACTTGGTTTTCGCAGCCTTTTTACAACTAAGTGCAAAATGTGTAACAAACTAGATACTGTATCCACGGAAGATCCATCAAAAGATCAACTTGATGTTACAACGGCTGCAGTGTCAGGTAATTAATATTTTATACCTATCAATTTAGTATACATAATAATTAGTGTCGAACATGTCTTGCAATCCCGTGCGTATTTTGTTTATTTATGTATAGATGGTTACAATAATATTAAATTTGAAAAATAAAGTGAAACCTTTCAAATTGTCCACTGTTCAACAGTACCTAAATTTTCAAATCAATACTTTTTTTCTAAATCAAAAGTAAACTTTGAAAACCGAAAATTGTATTTGAAGTTAAAATAGAAATACTGACATTGTTAAACTGAATATTTTTAAATTCACCAGTCAATTTAAATTGTTAAAGCCAAACTAATTTATTTTCAAATTCAATATTAATACAATAATACGATTAGCAAGATACCATATTTCTATACATTTTAGTCTCCAGTTAGTCAGGGAGCTAATGAACAAAAGTCGGTCGGGGCCTGGGGGAGGGGGGAAGAGGGGACTAAACGACATGTTCAAGCGAAAAACAAATTCTTCAGTAGAATTTCCTGCCGGATTTAAATTTCGAATTAATTCGAAATTGTTCTTCGTTAATTACATTTTTGTTTTGTCATGTAGGAATTGTATGCACCGGTGGAAGTTATGCATGTTAGGACGATATCACTTCTGCATTAAATATTCCATCAATATCGAGTCGGACATCTTTCAAACAGCAGGAAACGGTATACACTGGCATAACGGTCTTAGCATGGGATGAAATGATAGAAGCAGGAAAAGAAGAAAAGAAGCTGGCAAACTTCATGACAATGAGATACCAATAATTACTGTTGCTGCTGATTGCACATGGTCAAAACGATCTTACAAATCGAACTATAACGCCTTGCGGGTGTAGGAACTAATATTGGTCGGCGAACTGAAAAAATTTTGTTTGTTGGCATAAAAAATAAATATAGCCGAATATGTCAGGAAGAAGATAAATTACAAACAGCAATTGAGCACACCTGCTTCTAAAATTGGTATGCGTCTACAACTGCTATGGAAGCTGCAATAATCGTAGATGGGTTCAAGAAATTGTTAAGCCATTTTGCTGTTTTAGATGCTTAATTGCCTTTCACGTCTTTAGGGCAATTTGTTGCTAGGTTAAAACCATTTTCAATGTTTGCGCACAAGTGCAATCTTATCTTCCGCACATTTGATTCAGGTCATTTTGGTATTTTAAATAGCCACCTAGGCTTTAGGCCAGCGTGCCCGTATGCTAAACCCTTTTAGTTCTTTATTTGGCTCCATCGCCTAATTCCAGAATCAAGATTTCGCACATATTTGGCCCCAAACGCAGTATTTCTCGTCGGTTGGAGCCCCCCTCTGATGGCGCTTTGGCAGCCGAGCGTATCGCCCGCAAGAATTCCGAATCTTCTAGAAAGCACGCCGTTGAGGCGTGATACCATTGGTGCCGGCATTAATTTGTTTCATTTTATCGCCCCGCGATTGGCTGCCGAGGTTTAGTCACGTGGGGACGCGACCAAGGTGACCTATGCCAGCGCTTCCCTCTGGGCATTCAGCCGAGAGCCGTCGATCGTATAAGAGGTCGGATAGTGTGTGCGTTCGTGCGGCGCTTCCGCCCTTGGCGGGGGCGTCAGCCTTTTTTCCCGTCGAGTGCTGCTTCAGCGACTAGGTGACAAACGGTTTCGCCTTACGGGCAGTTGACCGCAGCCCGTTGCAGAGAACGCTCGTGTGGTGGTTGTGAGTGTGAGTTTCGAATTGTCTTCGGCGTAGCGTGGGTGTTTTTGAGCCCAGTTCCTGCTTCCGTAAGTAAGGGGTCGTGCCCCCTTCATCTCGACCGTCGAGGATCTGTCCCGCAGAACGAAAGTGGCCCATTTTTCGTCGTCCCGTTGTACGCGTCCTGACGCGTCTCACGTCGCCATTATGGCGGATGTGCACTCATCCCTATAGCCGTCAAACATCGAAGGTACCTGCCACCTAAGACTGCAGCCTGTCGCAACTCAACTGTACCAGGCTCCCCAATCGCCTATATATTAAGGTATGTGTCTTTGAACTGATTACCGCTGTGAACGAGAGCGAGCCGTCACATCTCTGGTGCCTACAGGCACTGTCGTCATATTTGTCCATGTTGCGAGTGCTAATTTGTTCATTACTGTTCAACATCTGTCGCTAGGCTTAAAGCGCGCGCCAGCTGGTGTCCTTAGTTATAATCTAGTTATAGATATAGGGCGACGCACTCTGCTGCCCCATTGTAACCCGTTAGTCAATACATGATTTGTTAGTTAAGGGACCTATTGTTTTGTTTCGACTTGTGCATGTTCTGTTTCAGATAAGCGCCCCCTTCATTGTACTGATTATTGTGCGACGGAACGAGGGAGCTTTGAGCGTACAGGTGGGTGAGACAGCTGCGTAGTCGCGGTCGGATTGACACCTAATTACAATCCTTGCATAAGGCAATCCCGGAATTGTTATTTGACCTTGCAATTCTTGAGTAATCCTATCGGCGGAGTATTTTGCGTGCTTCGCTCCCGTCTAACCGTCCAGGCCCGGTTAGCCGGGTTAAGACAGGCTTGGTGGCGCCCTCATGATTTCGACATACCCTATATATATATTATGCCGCAACACGCTTGCCCAGAACGTATCGTGTGACTCACGCCCGACTCCCTCAGCGTTCCAGCCGTGGCCTATTAGCCTATTTCGAAACGATTTCAGGGCAAGTGTGCCAGTTTTTCAGGACTGATTCCGTGGTGCGATGCTCACCTTGGGTGGGTGTCGTAAAGTTCTTTTAATACCGTAACAAAATCTATTGAAATGCATGGTTTAATTTACGGAAAACTAATACGAAACGGCGATAGCAGCGTTATTCGAAAAATTAAGGATGCTGCTCCTTATGGACCACAATTTATAATTCAGAAGATAAGAGTGCAAAAACCGCATTCTTAGAAATTTAAGCAATAAAATCAAAGAAGCAGCTAAAAACCCAAAAGTAGCTTTTTTGGTCAAATCACACTTATTAAAAAGTCAGTTACGTTTTCGTTACGAGGTGACTAAAGCAGTCGAGCACAGGAAAAATCAACCGATTCATAGAAAATAAAAAATCTCACTACTCAAATCTGACATCTTAAACGGTTACAAACATATTTTTGGTGAACAATCTGACTGTGCGAACTATTTCTGTAATGGTTCAAAAGTAAATGAAGAAAACATATACCCCGAATTTACGTCAAGTCCAATTCATGAAGATATTGTCAATGCAGTTATAGGGTAGCCATGCATGCGAACAGGTTGATAGAAGATGTCGACACTAATATTGTGGAAACGTTCAACTCCGTTGTTGCAAAATATGTAGCGGGAAAACGGATAAATTATTCGCAATGAGGTTCTTATACAGCACGATGTGGAGCTGCAACTATTTCTTTTAATAATAGCGGGGAATTAAATTATAAAGTGCAGAAATTATTAACTGCATGTAGTCCAGGAAAGTATGTAAAATGCTATAGCGAAAAATGATTCGAAATTTGAACTACAAACGACGTGCAAAAACCCAAGAAGCGAGACCAAAAAAATTATTCCATGCTGTAGATGATGATACGGAGAAAATGCCAATGTTGAAGATATGGAGACTGCTACGTATTTAAAAAAAGAAGCAAAATTCCTTAAACAATTGAAAGATAAAGACCCATCAGTAGAATGAGGCTAGCTATCCCCTCCATTTTTTATTTGATTTAGCGGTTTAATTCGCGGATTTATTAGCGGATTTCGCGGTTTTAATTTTAATTCGCGGATTAACCCAATGAATTTCGCGGTTTGATCTAATTAATTTCGCGGATTGATCTAATTAATTTTCACATGTGCTACTGATTAAATTACGCATTAGCTTCTGATTAAATTACGCGGCGGCTTTTTTTTAATTTGCTTCTGGAATTACGCGGCGGCCATTTTCACTTTTCGCGGGAAATATTTGAATTTGAAATTTTTCAGATTTTTTTTTAAATTCCATTTTTTTAAATTTAAACTTCCCGGTTGTCGGCCATCTTGGTTTTCTGCCCGCGCACTTTTCTCGGCCGCCAGTTTGAACTTGAAATTTTTCAGATTTTTTTCTAAGTTCCCTTTTTTTAATTTAAACTTCCCGTGGTGTCGGCCATCTTGGTTTTCTGCGTGCGCATTTCTCGCGGTTGTCGTTTTAATTTTAATTTTTGCGGAAATAATTTCAAACTGATAGATCTTCGGTCTCCCTCATCGGGCGTTGGTTTTCTCTCTCTTGCATTCACAGAAGGGCTGTTTATATTTAAAAAAATCTCTGGACAAGCTGGATTCGAACGCTCTACGGTTGTGTTTACCAAATTATTTGCAAGCATCAATGCCTCAGTACCACCGAGACGTTGCAGATTTTATGAGTATAGCGGAAAGATACTTTCCCTGCTCTGACGTCACGAGCCCAACTTTTAAAACAAACTATTTTTTCAAAAATATCAAATATAAGAATGGGATTGTGTAGCCTGTTGTGTTTAAAGGTTGAAATTTTTTTTTAATTGACTTTGTAACTGGTTTTTCTAGAAATAATTACTTTAATTTTTATAATTTGCGTGACGCGCTATCGATATTCTCATTGTCTCACCCTACTATATACCTGGAAATTTCCGCTCGACCGTCGAAAATTTGAAAGCTATATGAATAGAAATAATTACTTTATTTTTATAATTTGCCCCAACAGATCGGATGCAATCTCACACACAACCTTCATTGGTTTCTATAACTTTCTCTTTTTCACTCGTAGTACCGTGATACTAATTAAATTACGCCTTAGTTTCTGATTAAATTACGAGGCGGTCATGTTCAATTTTCGCGCTAATATTTGAATTTGAAATTTTTCAGATTACCGGGGCAATGGGTTACAGGTATTGCTGAAGTGCAATATCCATGCTCCTTTTTGGCAGTGACAGATACGGAAAATCTAGTCTATTATCGCACAGAAATGCCTAAAGTGCAAGCCGGAGAAGAAACGTATACTGAGTTGAAAAAAGTATTGCAAAACGCCAATGCATATTTTAAAAGTGATAGAGAGCAAATTTACTATGGTAGCGATGGATGGCACGTAATCTGTATTAAGCCCGGCAATTATGAAAACATTGAACATATTACAGCCGAAATTAACAATCACAAGTTATTAGAAGAGTTGCTGAATTTTCAATATAATAGAGTGACAAAACGAGTGTCTCTTGAAACTAAAACGTCGTCATTGAAAATGCTAGGATTTTCACAACGTCTGGCATTACAACTTAATTATAAACCTAATATAAATATAAATGAAGCACCTGTACCCAGCCACCCCGCAAATATCTGGGTCGGTTTAACAGCACAAATGTTTATTTACTGCGATATTGTGGAACCACAGCTTGTAGGAGATGTCTTGGCACCGCTTCTTCGTATTGTTAACGTGACCTCTAATAATTATAATTACGGTTGTCACAAAGACGCCATATTTTCTCCGACTTATTATATAAATGTCATAAAGAGGGAATTTGAGAATATCGAGATAAATATAAGAACCGAAACGTCGGGTGTTATGCCATTCGAGTTTGGAACGTTGAGTTTAAAACTACACTTTAAGAGGTTACAGTAGCTGCTATGGATTGTCCTTATCAACAATACTACACCAATCAGGCCAGCCAAGGAGTTGGAGCGATTTACAGAGGTTTACCCTACCAGAAAGGACATGGAGTCGGAAGGAATATTTCGTAGTATCCTACCTCTTTTTAAAACCGGTGCTAAAGTTGTTGGAAAGGAAGCTTTAAAGACAGGCGCTAACATTTTAGGAGATGTTAGTAAAAATCGATCGCTAAAAGAAGCGTTTCATAACCGTGTACAGGAGGCTGGAAAGAATCTCAAACGTAAAGCCGATAGAAAAATAGATACTCTAATGGAAGGATCGGGGTATAAAAGGCAACGCACTATGAATTACAGTCAGTCTACAAGAAAAAATGCTAGGCAGAAGCTGGTCAAACCCACATACGCCGATATCTTTACCAGCAAGTAGTTTTCACAATGGCGTTTTTGCATGCACAGTCTTGTGAGTGTGTTAAATCCGAGCTAGATTTGTTCGCTTTACCGGCGACACAGACCAGCATTGAAAATGGACAATGGATTTTTTACAAACCTCTTTCTTCGCTTAACGACGATGCACCGATTGAATTTATTGTGCCTGGAATCGGTAACGATTATATCGATTTAAGTCAGACCATGTTATACATTACTGCTAAAATTGTTAAACAAGATGATACATCATTAACTGACAAAGATGCTGTAGGCCTTGTTAATAATTGGATGCACTCTATGTTTAATCAAGTTGAGGTGTATTTGAATCAGAAGCTTGTGAGCCCCCCAAACAATACATACGCATACCGCTCATACATTGAAACTCTGCTGAATTACGGCAATGGTGCTAAATCAACCCATTTAACATGCACACTATGGTACAACAACACAGCCAATAAAATGGATGACATCACTACGCATAATGAAGGATTTGTAAAGCGGAAATTTTTTACTGCTGCAAGCAAGCAAGTCGAAATGATGGGACATGTGCATTCCGATTTATTCAATCAAGAAAACTTTCTTATAAATGGAGTTGAAATGAAAGTCAAATTTATCAGATCCCGCGATTCTTTCAATTTAATGACCGCCGAAGGATCTACATTCAAAGTGAAAATTAGTGATGCCAGCTTACTAGTGAGAAAAATGAAAATAAACCCGTCTATTTTGTTGGCTCATACCTAAGCTTTGGCGACTGCGCCTGCTAAATACCCCATTACAAGATCCGATGTTAAAGTGTTAACTATTCCGGCTGGTGTACAAAGAAAATCTTTAGATAATGTTTTTCTGGGGCAATTACCAAAACGATGCATTGCAAGTTTTGTATCTAATATAGCATTTAACGGCCATTATGCAGCAAACCCTTTCAATTTTAATAACTACAAAATCAATTATTTCTCCCTATACATCGACGGTCAACAAATTCCTTCAAAACCTCTACAGCCTGATTTCTCTAAGAATGGCATGTACGTTCAAGCATATCACACCCTATTTTCCTGCAGCGGCATACATTTCCTCAATGAAGGCAATGCTATAAAACCTGAAGATTACCCTCGTGGCTACTGTCTACTTGCTTTTGATTTAACCCTCGATCTGGCTGCAAATGCCACAACGCATTGGACCCTTCTTAAAAATGGCTTATTACGTATAGAGGCGAGTTTTCAGGACTCGTTAGAAGAAAGAAGTGGCTGTTATTTCAGCAGATGGTAACCAGTTAGCAATTTTCGTTTTAAAGCCCCCTGCAAATTATGACACTCTGCCCTATTTCGTTAAAAGAGGCATAAACTATCTGGAGCATAGCCACCACGGTCTAGCATAGAATTCTGGTTCTATACATTTTGATGAATTTGAAACTGAGCTAACACGAATTCTCAAAAAATTTGAAAAAGTGTACGTTAAAGGCCAAGAAAAGACGGAGGTTCTAAGTTTTCTAAATAAAATCGTCGCTAATCTGGAGGATCTCAAGTGCCCATCTTTAAAAGCTCTGCGAAAAACTACTGCTGCCGTACGTTGCCTCAATCACAACATCCGTTCGCCAATGTGTGCATTGGAAAACATACTAATTCTATCCGACTGGGGGCGTAATAAATACACTAGAAGTTCAGAAAATATTGAAAACAATCCCGAGTCTGTTGAATGTGAAACGCTATGTTTTTACTTCTGATCAACTCCCTACAAGAATTGCAAGACCTGTGGCAATCATGGTCAACACAGATCCAGCAAACCGACCTGGGGAACATTGGAATGCTGTGTATATAGACCAATATGGCCATGGGGAGTACTTTGATTCATACGGCCGGCCTCCACGCGGATATCATTTAAAATTTTTACAAGAAAATTTAATCAGTTGGTCTCATAATCCAAAAATATTGCAAGATTTTAGCTCTAACGTTTGCGGCATATATTGTTTAATGTATTTATATTTTGAAATGAATGATGTATCTATGTTAACTTTTGTAGATATGTTCTCCCATAATTTAGTTTCTAATGACAAATATGTAAAAGCGCTATATATCCAATACTTTACCTTAATAAACTTGTTTAATGTTATTTAGAAAATAAAAACACAAATAGTTTGTAATTAAACATATTTTTATTACAAACAAAATATTTAATAAATGTATTTACAATATTCGGTTGTTTTATTTTAGAAAAATTAACAGACTCTTAAACCTAACATGCAAATAAAACTAACATGCAATTAAAGCTAACATGCAGTTAAAGTTAGCGCAAATTGAAATATCAGAAAATTATTAAAAAACGTAAGATTTGCAAATCGTGAATAGCATACATAGAACATGTGTTTTTATAAAAAGAACAGAATAAAATATCGAAAATCCGTTAGAAAGGTACAGTTTACGAACTAATAAAATAACATTAGAAAAATACAGTTTACGAACTAAACAATTTAGCGAAAGGTGTTAAAAATGATTGACGCATTACAGAAAAAGTAAGAAAATAAAAAGAATAAACAAAACGATATAGACATTAGTTTGATTTAAAGCCATAAGGTAAGGTATCATAACTATCTTCAAGACGCCGACGTTTAGTACACTGAACCCCATAAATTTTCTTTTCGGGCTTAGATATAACTTGATACATCCCTGTACGGGCAATTTTCCGACCGGTCTCTACATACGTCGCATCGGCATTGTCAAGAACCATACTCTTAAGGGTATCAAAATTTACTTTTTTTGCATTTTTGTAATTTAAAGTTATACCTTTTACTTTGCATACAAATTCTTAATCGTTTTTATTGGTTGAGAAAACCTTAAACGAGTAGTTTTTAAGCCCCCCGCTGACAAATTCCGTAATGAAACTACCTGACCCATATTCCCTCATCTCGTCCGTCATATCCCCCAAAAATCACCCACAGGAGGTACCCATTCACCAGGATTTTGGGTCATCAATATGGAATCGGTATCAAAATACAATACACGACGTCCTAATTGCTCCAAATATTTATACAGCTCAAGTCTTGCATTGGCCGTAGTGTATGCAGCCAAAACAACATTGACCGTTTTGAGCGCTACTATTCCCGCTTCAGGTCTATCCCAGTTTACAATTATTGCTTCATCATCGACTATCATAATTGATTGAACCTGTATTGAAGGATCAGTCATCATTTTAAAAAAGTCATAAGAATCTGAAACAATACTGGTCTGCATCAAATTCCCCCTTTGCCCAAATTTGCCCCAGAATGCATTTAAATTTAATTTCGAACTATAACGCATACCAGGATTCAAGCAAATTTTTTCTTTATCTAAGGTTACGCCTTCTCTTTCTAAATATTCTCTTACATACTGTTCATTAGAAATTTCGTTGTTACACCAAGCAGACCATCCACTACATTCTTGTTTCGATTTTAAAAAATTATCCACATATCCTGAAAATAGACCTCCGGTTTTACTGTCCCTGTTATATTGAACAATATCGTATGCCCATATTTCATGGAACTCGAGCACGCGGTATCCCAGTTCAACAGCTTTTTTTAATTCATCAAACACATATGTACCGGTAAACTTGCGCGAATCTTCTGCATGACTGCAGTCACCAGCAAAGCTGGTTTCGGGACATAACCTGCATAACACAAACATTAATTTGCCGTGCATTCGGAAGGGTAAAACTGGGTGATAAAGATTTTGAGGCGGTAATACAGTGCATTTAATTAAATCTTCGATTAAATCGAAAGGAAGCTGCCTACACTCCGCATCACCAACGTATACTTTAGGATGGCACTGGGAGTTTATTTCCGAGAATGGAGATTGAAGCCTAGTATGAACAAAACTGAGTCTTGTTGTTTTCACTTAAACAACAAAATGGCTAACACAAGGCTTAATGTATACTTCGACGGAGCACTTCTCCACCATAACCCAACTCCGAAATATCTTGGTATTACCCTGGACAGGACTTTAACCTACAAAAAACATCTCACCAACATGGCTGCAAAACTAAAAACGAGAAATAATATCCTACACAAACTAGCAGGAACAACATGGGGTGCTTCCGCAGACACCCTGAGGACTACAGCCCTCAGCCTCGTTTACTCTGTAGCAGAGTACTGCGCGCCTGTATGGATCAACAGCAGTCACACCAAACTAGTGGATGTGCAACTAAATGGCTCTATGCGCACCATCTCGGGTACCATAAAATCAACACCACTGTACTGGTTACCTGCTCTAAGTCATATCGAGCCTCCGGATCTTCGCCGCTCCCGAGCACTACTTCGAGAATACAATAAAATAATTAGCAATCCGGATCTTCCCATAAACGAAGACTTCCCAGCCGGAAGACAAAGCCTGAAATCCAGGCACCTGCATATCGCTACGGCCATCGAACTTGCTAACTCCCATTTTAATGCTAAGAACAGCTGGCAACAAAGGTGGCTCCAACCTGCACTTCCTGAATGGCATCAAGTCCTAAATGTGAACGCAACACCAAGAGGCTTCGATCTACCCCGTAACACTTGGTCGAAACTAAATAGAGTCCGCACAGGTCACGGGCGTTGCGGTGACTCGTTTTTCAAATGGGGAATAAACCAATCTCCCCAATGTGACTGTCAAAATGGTAACCAGACGATCCGCCATATCACGACAGAATGCCCCACTCGCGCATACCTTGGACCCCTCTCAGATTTTGTTGGACTCCCCCAAGAAGCAATCCATTGGCTGAATAGACTGTACGTTGCGCTCTAAAACTTTTTTCCTTTTTTATATTGTTAACAGAATGTACTTGTCGTGCTCGTGACTATATATATCTATGTTCTATGTTATAACATATTGTATTATGTGTGTAAAGCGCCATACGCTAAATAAACTTTAGGATGGCCTACAGGGTACTTGTCATATTTGTTCACGTAAGGATAAAGACTACAAACATCGAAATACTTTATCTGCTCGTTTTCTTCACATTTATAATGCAGTTTTACTGCATAAGTACGCCCACCAAAAAAACTATCTGGCGGATTTAACGGGGTATTTCTAATAATATCGTGATTGTTTACAAAATTAGCTGCATTATGATTATATTTCAAAAATAAATTAAATTCACATTCCCACATTTCTACAAGTGTATAACCAGCCCTTCTAATCCTCGAGGCAGATGCTTCTGTTGCCTCGCGACGAACAAATATTGTATCATTTTTTACTTTTGCTAAATCGACGGTTTGGTCAGGGTAACATTGCTCTCAACCGTGGAAATAGCAACCGTGGAAATTATAAACAGTGTTCGTTTCTGCACAAAAACCATCTACCAAAAGACCTTCAGGCAATCGAACTTCACTATTATTACCGGCATGTTGAATTGCGATACCTTGCTCGTGCTCGACCCACAAAAACCATTTAATGACAATCATAGATTGTCTATCCCCTAACCTGTAACCGCCCGGTGGAATACTTGCTATAATGTTCTGTTTCAAAAAATTTCGTCTGTAAACTAAACTGCAACAGCCAGCTATTGTGTTACACTCTCTAAAAGGATCTTCTCCATTCTCTTTGTTATAACGAACCCAAAACTGTATACAAGCTTTGCGCAATATATCGACATCTTGAATGCAGTATTTGACTATTGCTTCTTGCATGTCAAATACTGCATTCTGTGCAATTTCCGCATTATGCCACGCAAGGAATGCTGATCGATCCGAAGGGGACATTTCATCAGCCATATAGTAATGTGTTGGGGGCATTACTCCAATATAATATTGATTCTCCATTTTGTTGAATAAATGGGGGAAGTACACTTTTGTAGCTTCAAAATTAAATGTTTTGGGAAACTTAGCTAATGCTACAGGCAAAAAAATTAAAGAGTATAAATTTTACATTGGGACAGGTGATATACATTAATTTTGTGCCGGTTACAATAATTTTCGGGGCCCACTTTTTCTGATGCTTGACAATATGTTGCATAATAAAAGAACCATCATACCCCTTCATATTATGCGCCAGTGCAAAAACGTTAGCGATATCGGATAATTTAGAAATATAGTCCAGCAAACTTTGTACAGGGTTATTTTTAAATACATGCTGACGAGGACCGCAAATTCTGCAAGCCTGCTCGATATCACCAAGATTAATACAAGAATTGCAGACATTTTGTGCGACACATAAATTTGGTTCCTGCAAGAACACGTTAAGTACATCTTCCAAAGCCGTCTCTTGTCTTGCCTCAAAATCATAAAAAACGAAAATAAACTTTTTAGACAATTTAGGGTTCTTTTTCTTTGACATATAACATAAATGTCGGGTTGGCATTTCTTTCGTACAGGTATGGCAATATTTTACACCGCATATATGACTTTTCTCGGTCGGGTACAACTCGCCGCGGCCGAGTGGCCGCGGCCGAGTCGCCGCGAAGCCCAACTCGTTGCGGTCCGACTCGCCGCGGCCCGACTCGCCGCCAAATATTTAAATTCTATACACTCATACTTAAATAATTTAAAATGTAATTTTTAAGAATTCGTTGGATGCAAGAGAAATTTGGATTTACTAAGAATATTTCCAAAGGCTTTAATATGCACTTAGGTAAGTGACAGTAATCCGCTTTATTACCTGCTTTAAATTCATAGAAATTGTTATTGTTCATTAGTTCGACATCTTAGGGTTGTACCTGTCCGACCAAAACTATTTACAGAAGATTTAAAATGTAGGCAATTAACAGTAATCCGCTGTTACCTGCATTAAACTCATAGAAATTGTTATTGTCCGTCAGTTCCGCCCTTACTTACAGAACACAAGAATAAATCTTTGCTTCAGTTGCTCCTGGTTTTTGGAACGGTTAAATTCGCTTAGAAATGGAAGGTCAAATATTGTCTCAGCGCGGAAAAGAAAAAATTTACTTTGACGGTTTTATTTATGTGTTCGATAAAACTTCTAGTGACGGTAGTGTGAAATTTTGGAGGTGTGAGCAAAGAGGTAGTTGTAAAACTAGGATCCACACTATTGGCGAGCAGGTTGTGAAGACGATCAACGAGCATTCACATGGTAGTTCAGCTGCGAAAGTGGAGGCGGATAAAGTGATTACAAAAATTAAAAGACGTGCGGAAGAAACTGTAGAAGCTACAGTTCAAGTTGTAAACGAGTGTACCGTTGGATTATCTCAAGCCGCCCAAGGAGCCCTTCCAACTTATGGAGCACTTCGTAAGACAGTCAGAAGAAAAAGAAACGAAGTAAATGCGGCGCCGCCAAATCCCTTCAATCTCGAAACGCTTGTTATTCCAGAAATATACAGATATTATGAAGCTCAGCCAAGCATACGTGAAAATTTTGTATTGGCCGACAGTGGACACGACGATCCAGATAGAATTATAATTTTTGGAAGAAGGCAAAGTTTGGAAATTCTTCGAAATTCGAAGCAGTGGTACGGTGATGGGACCTTTAAACCAACACCTCCACTATTTGCACAGATTTATACAATATTAGCCCAAGCATATGGTGGAGTTCATCCGATATTTTACGCTCTATTACCAAATAAGCAGCGAAATACCTACACCAGAATGTTTGAAATGATCAAATTAATTCAACCAGGTCTTAACCCGGATTCCATATCCTGCGATTTCGAAGCGGCAGCTTTCAATGCTATAAAGGATTGTTTTGAATGAGTCGAAATATATGGCTGTTTTTTTCATCTCGTCCATAATATGCAGAAACATCTTTCTCAGTTAGGATTGATGGGAAGATATAAAAATGATGCAGATTTCGCTCTCAAAGTAAAAATGATTACTACATTACCGTTTGTACCTATAGAGGATCTGGATGAATCCATCGATGCTTTGGCACAAGAAATACCTCCAGAACTTCAACCGCTTCTCGAATGGTTTGAAGACTACTACGTCGGTCGAATGAATAGACGTGGGAACGGCAGACGCCCATCAATATATCCTCCCGAAATGTGGACATTATATAATAGGGTTATTAACGGACAAAATTGCACGAATAATCATGCAGAAGCTGCGCATCGTCGAATTCAAGTAGAACTTGGAATGGATCATCCGACCATTTGGAAATTAATTGATGGCCTCCGCAAAGTACAAAAAGGTAATGTTACTATTTATTTTATTAATATGTATTGAAAAACGCCGAAAACGGGTCGAAGAAAACGTTTTACTGCATATTTCAGGAAATATTACTTCATGTTATTTTTACAAGTACGCTAAACAGAGTTTAGCGGACGAATCTGGATGTTTTCGGTCGAGATGCTAGCCGAGTTCACAATATCAGATGAGTTCGCTAAATTTTTTGTCGTACGTGTTTCATAAAACATTTTTTGTATGAGCTCTCTAAACGTCCCGGCCGCAAATTTCGGAAAAAAACAGAAATATTGTTCTGATTCGGGATAAACAAAGTCAGTCCTGTAAAGTGTTGCTAAGTTACCTTTATGTTATTCATGGCCGGTTTCTAAAAGATTATACGTAGTTATGCATTTCATATTACGGACAAAATTGCATCAAATGTTGTTTACACATGTCATAAGTTAGATTTGATGGAATCTTGTTCGTTTTATTAAATGCATAACTTCATATTGTCTTTCAGAAACCGGCCATCAGTCCGCTAAAGTAGCATTTTGCGAACTATGTATAAACTGTTTCAAAGGTAACCATTTTGGAGAGCATGTTCGAAAATATTATTTTTACGACAATAATTTGTATTTCAGGGCGAGATATTTACTACGAACAGCTGGTTGCAGGTCGCATGCCACCGATGAAACTAAAGAAATATCGAGATGCGGACGACAGGATTTTATTTATAGTAAGAGACTATCAAAATAGAAACATTATAGATTATTTAAGAGGCATAGCTCATAACTACGAGATGGTTCAGTAGCCATAAACGTATTTTCCTGTAATTATTATTTATGCATAATAAATAAATAAATAAGTTTACCATCGACGCTGTCGTTTTATTTCATTGGGCAAACGGCAATATTTCGCGACGAGTCGGCCGCGGCGAGTCGGACCGCGGCGAGTCGGGTCGGCGGCAACTCGGCCGCGGCGACTCGGCCGCGGCGAGATGTCCCTTCCCGCTTTTCTTGCTATTTTGCCAGTATGTCATGAGACATACTCCACACCTTTTTAAGGTTTTGCACAATAATTTTGTATGTTCGTCAAAACATTCCTGACCACGAAAATCCTTACGGCAAATATTACAAGCGATTGGGTCCAAAAACAGGTTACAGGGTGATTTTGAATGACAACACAATCAAATATAAGGGCAATTTTTGTGTCTCTGTTTACTATTGGTGCGGGTTAAACAAAATTTGCAAAAAGAAGTGGTTGCAAAGGCCGCAGTTAAACTGCTTATTACATTGTAATGCTGATCCTCCAATAATAAATTTAATAATTTTTTGTTGGGTCCCCTAGGGCTCTCGTTATATTTACTGGCGCCAATACGCGAATTATAAACAACAATGGTGTAATTAACTAAATACAACTGGAATTGCTCCAAATGTTCGCGTGTAGCCCCATTGCGTAGGTCAACACCGGCATTGTCACAAAGCTCATAAGGTTTCTGCGTTAGAATTGGATAACCTGCTTTGTAGAGATGCAAATCTGGCTCATTATCTGTCCAAGCTTTGGCCAGAATAAGAGCTGGGGCAAGACAGTAATTGTCATTATATGTAACCGTTAATATAACGTATTTTCTTTGAGAAAATTTTTCAAAACTAACGCCAGTCATTCTGGTACGATTTTTTCCATACCCAACAGGCAAAGTAACACGGTTTACATGCAAGGTCATTTTATCTTAAGCAAAAAATTTGGCGTTGGATCGAAGAATTTTCTCCAAGGTTGACATTACAACACCGGCGTTGAGTTGGTCAACACGGCGGAAAGAAATGCCTATAGGCTTGTCGGCAAAATTGTCATTTCTTAAAAATAAATTTATCTTATCAGACGACTCTGCACCTCGGGTAATATGTGTGATGATCTCATCGAATGCATTCTGCAAATTAGGTTTTCAATAAGTTAAAACGTCAAGCTCATCATATTTCAAAATATTAACTGAGTATATAACGTTGCAAATTTTTGAAATAATTGAACTATCAATTTCAAAATTTGTAAAACAGAGTTAAAACTACAGCCATAATTTTAGAGCATGTGTCTAAAAAATAATTAAACTACATTCCCATTTAAAAGCTATAAATAACTTCCGGCGTAAATTTAGAGTGCTTGTTTTCAATACAGAATAACAGGTATTTTATAGTTATACTTACACTAAGCCATATGACGGGGTTGCTCGTCGCATCCTCTACCTCCTTGAATTTGAAGGTCAAGGTAAGCGCCTCAGTGTTAAATATTTTTATCAGCTTGCGGCCCTCGCCTATCAACGTGATGTACTGGAGCCCTTGTTGATTCATCGACGAGTGTTTTGCAGGAACCAACATGCTTGTCGAGGTCGACGGCTTTGGAATATTCGTTTGCTGTAAAACTATAAAGAAATATATTACAAACATTTCCCCGTAAAATTACTTGTGTATAGGGGTCCAATATTGGTTTTATTTTAGCTTGCATAAATCAGAATTTTCTAATGGTTAATTTAAATATAAAAAAAATGTTGGGTGTACTTACATTTGTTGGCGAATTAATCAGTAGCGATTGACGCGTATCTTCTTCATTCAAACTACGTTTATTAGCAGCAGTTGCCGTAGACGTAAATGGCCCCTCCTGCAAACTGTAATTTTATATGAGCATTTTTTAAGTGACGGCCCTATGTGTTGCTTTAAAATAAATAACGACAAATGAGTTTTAAACTAATGGTTTTTAGAATTGTTGCTACAAGAGCTAAGAAACCATTGCACATTTAATAACTTTCTAAAAATAGGTCGGGAAAACTTACATGTGCTAATATGTCGCCCAATGTAGACGCCCTTGGAGTAGGTCGTTGCTGACCCGCATGGATACTTTTTACTGGCTCCAACATGTCGGATGAGGTCGAGGTGTGCGGCCTTGGGCTATTCACCTGATGATCCTAAAATTAAAAAAAAACATATTACAAACATTTCCCATAAAATTACTTGAGTATAGTGGTCCAATATGGGTTTTATTTTAGCTTGCATAAATCCAGAATTTTCTAATGGTTAATTTAAATATAAAAAATGTCGGGTGTACTTACATTTGTTGGCGAATTAATCAGTAGCGATTGACGCGTATCTTCTTAATCAAACCACGTTTATTAGCAGTAGTTGCCGTCGACGTAGATTGCCCCTCCTGCAAATTGTAATTTTATATTAGCGTTTTTTTAAGTGACGACCCTATATGTTGCTTTAAAATGAATAACCACAAATAAGTTTTAAACTAATGGTTTTTAGAATTGTTACTACAAAAGGTAGGAAACCATCGCATATTTAATGACTTTCTAAAAATAGGAAATATATTTTTACTCACCGACAAGACTGCAAACGAACGCCTTGCACGAATCCTTCCGACACTTTGGCATAACTCAAAATAAGTAGGCCAATGTGCAGGTTCCAACACTACACCCTCGTTAATTAATTTATGTTGTATAATTTTAAAACCAAGTAAAACAAATTTCTCATTTGTATATAACCCATTCTTGAAATATTCAAGAATTTGGCAAACAAATAACTCTGAGGTAGTTATAGTTGCAGTTGAAAAGTACAAAACACTTTCTACAGCAACTTGAAACAGAATAGGGTTATTGGAATGGCGCACAACTGTTTTATACAAGACACTAAAATAACACGACGCCGCACGATCAAGTACGAGAACTGCAACAATTCGCAGAGAATGACACACAACCGCTGACGAATAGAAAGCCAGCCCCGGGCTATAACGTTTTTTGTAATTACGCATAGCAACATAAATACAAGCATATTCTAGCATTTCAAATATGGAAAATAGATAATAACGGCGGTTTTTATAAATAATTTAGTAAAATTATATGAGACCTCTTCATACTTAGTATTTCAGGAGTATATTAAAATCAAATTTGTATCTCGTTTTATATTTACGATCTGACTTTACCTCTTATCGACGGTCGAGCGGAAATTTCCAGGTATATAGTAGGGTGGGACAATTAGAATATCGATAGCGCGTCACGCAAATTATAAAAATTAAAGTAATTATTTCTAGCAAAACCAGTTACAAAGTCAATTTTAAAAAAATTGTATCAACCTTTAAACACAACAGGCTACACAATCCCATTCTTATAATTGATTTTTTTGAAAAAATAGTTTGTTTTAAAAGCTGGGCTCGTAACGTCAGAGCAGGGAAAGTATCTTTCCGCTATACACATAAAATCCGCAATGTCTCGGTGGTGCTGAGGCATTGATGCTTGTAAATAATTTGGTAAACACAAACGTAGAGCGTTCGAATCCAGCTCGTCCAGAGATTTTTTTAAATATAAACAGCCCTTCTGTGAATGCAAGAGAGAGAGACAACCAACGCCCGATGAGGGAGACGGAAGACAGTTTGAAATTCAAATATTTCCGCGAAAATTAAAATTAAAACGACAACCGCGAAAAGTGCACACGCAGAAAACCAAGATGGCCGACACCCGGAAAGTTTAAATTAAAAAAAATAAAACTTTGAAAAAAAAATCTGAAAAATTTCAAAGTCAAATATTCGCGCGAAAAGTGAAAATGGCCGCCGCGTAATTCCGGAAGCAAATTAAAAAATGGCCGCCGCGTAATTTAATCAGTAGCACATGTGCAAATTAATTAGATCAATCCGCGAAATTAATTAGATCAAACCGCGAAATTAATTGGGTCAATCCGCGAATTAAAATTAAAACCGCGAAATCCGCGAATAAATCGGCGAATTAAACCGCGAATCAATTAAAAGTGGTGGGGGCAAACCACTCTCATTCTACTCCCATCAGAAATACAAAAATTAACTGTAGGCCAAAGGAACAACTTTTTAGAGAAGACGATGAGGGTCAAACGATTAACTTTGTCCAATTTTGATAAAATTGCAAAACTAAAGAAAATCTCTTCCACAGCGAACACAGTAAATGCTCTTCTTTATCAAGCATTTTTTGGATCTCAACTCAATACAGTATACAAAACGAAAGCAGAGCGATTGCCCAATTTCAAGAAATTTCTGGGTTAGAAGTAACAAGTTGTGAGCTTTTTGTAGACCCAAAATATCCATTTTTAGCTGCATCTTCTGATGGATTAGTAGGTAATGACGCCAGCATTGAAGTAAAATGCCCTTATAATTCAAGAATGTCAACACCAAAAGAAGCAAGTGAAAATAGTGTTATAAAATTTTTGACAATTGATGGATGGCAAAGGTGGCCTTCAATTAAAGAAAAATGAAAATTAATGCACCAAGAACAAAGTCAATTGAACATAACCAATAAAAATAAGTGTGACTTTGTTGTACGGATCAGAGCTGGGAACTACTAAATACTAAATACTATATGAAAATCGAATATATTTAAATACTTGTTATGACCAAAAAGTAGTTAAATAATAAATACCTATAATATTTAATGGTTAAAAACTTCTATAGAAGTAATTAAATATTTTAAAAGTATTTAAATATTTATTAAGTATTTAAATTTTTTAAAAGTATTTAAATATCTAAATACTTTTTAGATAAAACTAAAATGTAAAAAGTATTTAAATAGCAATGCAGTATTTATAACCTTTTTAGCAGTTTAACAATTTTTCAAAACTAAATGTCGAGTTCATAATTTCCTTTCATTCGAATACTTAGTAATAATTGTAGTAATCCAAGTAGTAAAAATTGCATAGTTTAGATGCTATATTTCGGCAAAAAAATCTTAAAATCCAGAAAATATTTTTTTGATAAAATTACTTATATTGAATATTAACAAAAGAGTAAATCCATAGTTAAACAAATATGAATTTTAAAATTTTAAATTTTGAAAAACAGCTGTTCTAAGGTAATTAATATTACGTCATCATTTGAGAGTATTTAAATACTTTGAGAATATTTAAATACTTTGAGAATTAAACATTTAAAAGTACATTTTTATAAACAATTATTTAACTAAATATAATAATCAATAAAATTAACATAAGAATAATAAAAAACATACATAAATAACGAACTAAAGTAGGGACAAGAAATCAGACGACGTGCACCACCAAACAAATTTTAGTGGCGTTATAAATACCACCATTAGATTTACAAAACCGATATTTATTTTCTTCTTTACAGCTCATTTGAAATCATGCGTTTCGTTTAAGCTTAATCAATTATCAATGGAAAATTAACAATTTAAGCTAAACTAAAATTTGCTTGGTGGCGCACGTCGTCTGATTTCTTGTACCTACTTTACCTAAGTATCACGACACAAATCCAAGTTGTTGGTTATGGTACCCAGAACTGAGGCAGCATTGCCGCGTTGACAAGCAATGCTAATTCTTTGAATTAGAAATGAAGTTGACCTTTTGTCTTTATTGACTTTTGTAATTTTTTTGCCAATTTCTCTAATAAATTTCAATGCATTTATGCCCCAAACTCCAAAAGTTTCAATAGCCAAAGGATAGAAGAGATAATTATTTTGTAAATTTAGATATTTTTTTGATTTGTTTTTCTCGGCAAGGAGTGCTGCTGAACCAACGTTTTTGGAATAATTTAGAACATGGGATGCTGCCAAAGTATCTATACAAGTGAAATCCCACACTACTGCCCTACCAAACTTCCATGGAATGAGTGACATTCCATCAGGACGCTTTCCATCATCACGACTTGTACCAAGAGGTTCAAGAATGGCAGAAATTTCTGCAGAAATCAGAGCCTTCTTAATTAAGTCGTTAACTTCATGGTGACGAGAAAACCGACCAAAACTATATTTACAACTCAAACCATGTAAACCAAACTCATCTACAAGAGAATTGCATTTACAAAAATGTTTAACACATATGGGAGAACCTAGTCGAAGGCCAACAGCAATTCTGAAAGATTCATTGTCCAGGAGAGTACCGAGGGAAGCAACTGGCAGAGCATTTAACCAAGCCCCTGATTCAGCAGAAGAAACTGCCATGAGTCAAGCCTTAATTTGAGTATTGGAAGCCTACTCAAGCAAATCACTTGCAACTAAATTCAAAAGTGGTCTATCCCATGCCTTCTGCATTCTCTGTTGACTTTCAGACAAAGTTAAACCTGTAGAAGATTGCCAAATCTCCAAACCTTAACTAAAATTTATACTAAAAGTTCCAAAACAAGATGGAAGAATTTGCTTCATTAAAGGTTGAGCGCACACAAAAGAAGACAAGAAACAAGGCATAGCCAAAGAGGAAATAGATCTAATACCTAAACCACCAAGGTCAACAGGCAAAGATGCTTGTTTCCAAGTAATTTCATCAATAATATTGTTGGAGATTTTTTCTAGGGATTTTCTAAAGAGATTGTCAATTTCTTCCAAGATGGATGAAAAATTCCATGTAGGATGACACCTTAAAAAATAAATAAATTTTGGTACTGCAAGACAATGTTTAAGAAGACAAAAAGAAATGTGTGCAGGTAAGTCATCCATTTTTGCTAACATTTGTAAAAAAATTTGTTTTATGATTCCAAAAAAAAGAAATCAGAGCGGTATTCGTTAAAGGACTACCTAATAAAAATAAATCTGATATTTTCAAAATTTTAATTCCAGGACAAATAGAATCAAATTTTGAAAAAATAGAGGAACTAAAGTCTTTCACAAAAGACAATTCGCATTTATCAAAATTTAACTCAAGCCCAAGAAATTTAGATTGTTTGACAATAGATTCAAGGTCATTTAAAACAACATCGGGATTATCACCTAAAGCACCATCATCTAGGTACCAAGCATTAAACTGGCTAGACAGGGATTTAACTAAATTATGAATTGTTAGACAAAATAACATAGGACCGAGTGGATCACCTTGTTGAACACCAGATTGAGACAAAATTTCACCATCACCAAACATTAAAGAAGAAGGGTTACGATAACATTGAAAAATAAAAGGAGAAATATCGGGTGAAATTTTGATAACTTCCGTTAACATGACACTTCTATCAATCGTATTAAAAGCATTACGAAAATCCAACTTTAAAAATACCTCATTGTCTGCTTTGGGATTAAAGCAAAGATATTGTCTGGCAGAATGTACAACAGCTTCACAACCTCCTCTAGTTCCGAAACCAAATTGTAAAGGTCCAAGATGGTATTTTAAATAAAAACAACAAATTTTGGCAACAGGTCTTCTAAAGAAGTTACCTACGGCGATCGGTCTGATTCCCCCTCCTTTCTTTGCCAGAGCGCAAAGTGAAGCACCATATAAAGTTGGGCAAACTTCAGGGGTCACTCTGCCAGAAAGCATGAAATTACATAGAGACGTAAGGGAGGTGAGAAGAATATCACCGGAAGCTCCCGCGCTGTAACTCAACATATCTTGAATATGAGAAGGTCTCAATGAATCCAGTCCACCAGCAGAACCAGAATTGAAAGAATTGACTGCCATGATTACCTCTTGTCTTGAGATTGTCAACGAAACTATATCAGAAGGCAAATCTGGAAGATTTTTTTGAGTTCCCGAAGGATGTTTGGCTTGCAATGAAGACATTGTAGCTTCTGAAAATTCGGCGACAGTGTCATTTGAGAATATTTATATACTCTCAAAGTATTTAAATAATTTTGAAAATGTATTTAAATACTAAATACTTTGCAAAGTATTTGCACCTACAAATACAAATACAGCCCATTAAAAAGTATTTAAATACCTAGTATTTAAATACTACAAAATATTTAAATAAAAAAAAGTATTTTCAAATACAAATACTGCCCAGCTGTGACAAGGATGAACATTTCTGGGAAAGGCAAGTTCCCAAACTTATCACTTTTTATAAAAATGCACTTTTGCCTGAATTAATCGATCCCCGTAAAGTTAGAGGCCAGGAATTGCGTCAGCTATATATTTGAAAATTGTGCGGTTTACCGATATTACATATTTTCGTTAGTAATTGTTTCGGTTTTGTATGTTTTCTATTTTATTTGTACCTATTTGTTTTATATTCTTACTTATTAACTATAATAATTTAAAGGTGCTTTATGACATGTATTTACCTACTTAAATAAAGTTAATTTTTACATTTTAAATTACACTAAAGCTATATTTTTACTAATTTTAAAACTTGTTACACTCAACTTCACTTATAATGTAAATTAGTTAAACGACTGAAATCGCTGAAAAATAACAGTTTTTGATAAAGAATAACAAGAAACAACAGTGTTTTTCCGAATTAGAAAATATATTTTCAAACTATAATATACGGAAAACTAAATAAAACCACATCCACAGTGAATCAGTAAATGCTCTTCTTTATCAAGAATTGTTTGGATTTTTGGCAACTCAGTACGCCATACAAAAGCCATCTAATACCTAGTAGAAAGTTGTAATCTGCAGTAATCCCCTTGTATTGTCTGCTAATTGAAGTTTGTTATTTGTGTTGCCTACTACACTGCACTACACTGCTAAATTATATCGATTTTTCTAAAATCTTAGTTGTATTATTGCCGAAACAATTTGCATTTTAGAAAAAATGTCGTGTGACGTTTGAAACAGAGTAGTTTTTAGCTATCTATTGACGTGGAGATTTTTTCGATATTCGTATTTTTGCAAATATTTGAAAATTTTAAAGTAAAATAGATTTCTACGTTTTTTAATGCTGAAAAGTTATTTTGCCAAAATTGAAAAAATCTCTGTCAGTAGACAGACAAAATATAAATGATTAGAAAAAAAAATCGTCCGCCTTTCCTACTTTAAAATTGGCTCTTTATAAGTTAAACAAAGTGTGCATAAAATGAGGTATATTTCGCAGTGTAAACTCCATAAGGACAGAGACTTGAACTTGTGATTACTCCTACTTGACTTTAAATCGGCAACCATCTTTACGCTTTCTAACTCTGCGGTTTGACTCAGACTACCTGCATTCCTAAGCGATAATGACCTTTCTTGGAAGAGGATTAGTTTGCCGATCAACGGAATGTTTCAAAAATAGTTTTTCTAACAATTGGCAGGCAGTGTCATGAATACGTATACAATATACATTTTCCATAGCTAAATGCAATACCAATATATTAACAAATTCATATTTTGAAACACTGAAAGATGTTTACTATTGTTTAATTATAATATAGTTTTATCTCTTGTACTCTTTTTTACGTATTATTTCTGTGTATTATTTATTGGAATAAGCCAAACCAACTAATACAATAAAATGCAGTTTCTGAAATGTTTGTAGGTACCTACGATCATTAGGACTGCATGATAATAAAGAGAAATACATATATCTTTTGGCCTAATAGTAACCGAGTTGAATTCATTTTGCATGTACTAAAATGCCGTAAGAATCGGCAATAATTTGTAAAATGATTAATCAAATAAATCACTTTTAATAAATCACTGTTAGCTCACAATAATATTGTCTGATTCATCGACTAATTATGTACTGTACCTACCGTTTTGCATTATTCTTTATTGTTCGATTTCAACATATACATGTTTATATTCAGATGCATGGTGTTTGAATTGCAAACTTAATTAAATATTCAAATTCAAGTTTTTTTGTATAGAATTTTATTTGCCTTAATTTTAGTCAATTGCGTTGGTCAGTTCTGGTAACTCGGGAAACGTCTATTTAAAATCGTTCATTTCTAAATTAAAAGCAAAGTGTCACTTTTTTCAGTGAGTGAAAAAAGTGGCAATTCACACTCTTAAATTAATTTTAAAAAGCCTACTTTTTTAAATGAAATTTAAAAAATTATATTATCTCGTGATACCATGACAAACATCGCATTTTCCAGTTGAACGTTTGGGAAATTAGAAAATAGTTATTTATAATAGACTGGCGGAACCGACAGACGTTCTCCAGCCGTTTAGGAAGAGTTCAGTGACATACACACGTACAGAAGAATTATATACAGTCGATTTTAATTTTTATTTGAGCATTTCTTGAAATAAAATGCGTATGAGGTATGACGTTATCGATGTTTTTTAAATGGCAATCTTCTTTTATATTACGGAATTTGAAAAAAATGCTCTTTTTACTTACGTTAAGCTGATTTTTTAATATAGGTCAGGTGATCAAAAATTAAGAAAAAAAATTTAATGTTGCACAATACTAAATTTAATTGCAATGATAATTTCAAAAACAACTAAATTAAATGTACAAATTGTGCACCGTTGTCTGCCTGACAGTAACTAAGGTGGCCGACATGTCTTTTATTGATTGCTGTCATCGATAAAAGCATAAAATCGTACTTCTTAAAATAAAATTTACCATTTTGCAAATTTTCTTAGTTTTTGGTCATTCGACCTATACCCAAAAATTACCTTAGCGTAAGTGAAAAAATGCGTTCTTTTAAATTACGTAATAAAAAAAGAGGGTTGACTATTAAAAAAAACATCCATAACGTCATACCTCATACACGGGACACCCTGTATGTATGCATTTTATTTCAAAAAATGCTCAAATAAAAATAAAAATCGACGGGTCAGAGCGTTTTTTCCAAAAGTTATTCCTTGAATTTTTAACGAATTCATCCACTACTTTACGAAAGCACTGTATATAAAGATTGGGGTAGATGAACTCGGTAAAGCTCGTTGTTCCAGATTTATTTAATTTTTGTATTGATTTGATATTCTTATACTTCAATTTGACATATAAGTACCTAATGTAATTTCGTACGTCAAACGTCATTACTTTTCATATTAGTGTTATAATAAACCGTTTCTAATCCAACTCACTAATGTTAAACGGTGTGCTAATGATTACGACAAAAAAATGTAGTTTCGATTTTGTTACGTTACGTCATTGTATAATTATAACCATTAATTCTTTGTGATTAAAACAAAATAGCTGCAATTTTTAATTTAACCCACTATATAAAAAAGATATACATATATGGGAATTTGAAGTGAAGTTTAGTTCATTTTTTTTGGAGGAAAATTTGTAGAAAGTATTGCATTTCTAGAATAACAATTCTGCAACAGATTTATTGGAATGCCTCACATTATGAATTCCAATGTAATTTTCTTTAAATAGAATCTAAGTGCGATAACGGTAATGACAATTTAAGGGCTCATTATTTGATTATGAAGAAAAGTAATAAAATCATTAACCAGTTGACCAATAAGCGAAGTAATGAAAATATCTCTACCTTTTCCCCAAATCTTTAAATAGGTACTTGTACTTTAATTATGGCAATTCCGTATTTGCTATTATCGTAGCGCATTCGGTGGTGATACTGTGCTTGCAGTGTATTTATATTATAATCCTATAGTCTACGACAGGGGTCGGCAACCTTTTTCGGACG